>PVIC010015682.1:7444-34980 GCA_004025085.1 Thryonomys swinderianus
GTAGCTCAGTGGTGCCACGCCTGCCTGGCAAGTGCAAGGTCCTGAGTTCGAGCCTTGGTACCAAAAAAATATAAAATAAGATAAAAATGACAAATTTGTTGCCGGTGTGGTGGCTCACACCTGTAATCCCAGCACTCGGGAGGCAGAGACAGGAGGATTGCTGAGTTCGAGGCTTGCCTGGACTACATAGTGAGCTCAGAGCCAGCCTGAACCACAGTGAGACCCTGTCTCAAAAAAAAAAAAGGACAAATTTGTTGGTGAAACTCATTGCCTAAAAATAATAATAATAATGTCAGGCCAGGCATGGTAGTGATCCCAGCACCCTGGCAGGGTGAGACAGGAGAGTCACAAATTTGGTCCAGCCTGTGCAATTTAGAGATTTGGTAAAACCTCATCCTGAAAGAAAAAGTTAAAGAGGTCTGGGGGTGTGACTCAGTATTCAGAACCTGAGTTCAATCTCCAGTACTGTAACAATAACAATGATGATGAATGATGTCAGAAGGGTTTTAGATTTAGCTCAGCCTTAGTCTAGCATTTGCAAGGCCCAGGACATAGTCCCCGCAAGTAAAAAATAGTAATAATAATTTCAGAGATGACATGATCATCTACCTAGGAAACCTGATAGAATTCATTAAGAGACTACTAGATATAGTTAATTTAGCAATATGTAATGTGCGGCTATAAAATTTACCTCAGGGACTGGGTGTGGTGGCTCATGCCTGTAATCCCAGCATTTGGGAGGCAGAGACAGGAGGATTGCTGAGTTCGAGGCTTGCCTGGGCTATATAGTAAACTCAGGGCCAGCCTGAACTACAAAACAAGACCCTGTTTTTAAAAAAAGGAAAAGAAAAGAAAGAAATAGAGGGTTAGGATTTAGCTCAGTGGTTTCAGTGTCTGCCTGGCAAGCACACGATCCCAAGTTCAATCCTGGGTACCACATACCAGTGCTAGCCTCAAACTCAAAACAATCCTCCTACCTCAGCCTCCTGAGTGCTGGGATTACAGGCATGAGTCACCAGGCCCATCATCCTTTTTGTTGTTGTTGTTGTTGTTTTTTGTTTTGTTTTGTTTTGTTTTGTTTGAGACAGGGTCTCGCTTTGTAGTTCAGGCTGGCTCTGAGCTCACTATGTAGCCCAGGCAAGCCTCGAACTCAGCAATCCTCCTGTCTCTGCCTCCCGAGTGCTGGGATTACAGGCGTGAGCCACCACACCCGGCCCATCTTCCTTTCTTAATTGAGCTAATTTGTGTCCTTTTAGTGATGGGTCTGGCAGGGAAGGAGTCTTAAACCAAAGGACTGTTGACATGAGACTATTTTAGGTGACCTCAACTAAGTCCTGGAAGTTGAAGTCTTATTTATTTGTTTGTTTGTTTTGGTTTTATTTTGAGATACGGTCTTACTGTGTAATCCAGGCTGGCCTCAAACATACCTCGATCTTCCTACCTCAGCCTCTAAAGAACTGAGATTATAGCCGTGTGCCACCAATACCAGCTAAAAGTGCAGTTTTGAGTTATAATTTCATGTCTCCATTCTAACTTTTCTATCTCTTCTGTACTACCCCAGTAGGATTTAGAAAGATTAAGGATTATGGCCTTGGGCCCCATCCATCTCCGATATTGCCCTGTCCAGCATGCCCCTCTAGCCACTCCCCAGAGAACTGGCAGCCGCAGTTGGGCAGCCCAGAGAGGGACAAGGCACTATGGCTGTCATCCAAGCCATGGCTCCTGTAAGGGTTGCGAGAGCAAGTGGTAGCCAAGAGGACTCAGACCGAGACCCTGGAGTTGATCAACGGGGTCATGGGTGAGGGCAGGGAAGGGAAGGAGCTTGAAAGCCACCCTGAAAGCACACACCCTGTACCTGCCAGAGGGAAAAGAGAAGGGTGAGACTGTTGTTTCCTACCTCACAAATAGTTGGAGCGTTATAGAAGAATGATTACAAATGAAAGCAAAGCTTATGTGCACAGAGGGTGGAGAGGCTGGAAGGAGAGCAGGGGAAGGGGAAAAATCAGAATCAAGATATACCATGTACAGGGGCTGGGGATTTAGCTGGTTCCAGTATCTGCCTCGCAAGCACAAGGTCCTGAGCTCGAACCCCAGTAACCACACACCACAGTGCCAGGTGTGGTGGCTCACGCCTGTCATTCTAGCACTCAGGAGGCAGAGGCAGGAGGATTGCTGTGAGTTCGAGGCCAGCCTGGGCTCCATAGGGAGCTCAGGGCCAGCCTGAACTATAAAGCAAGACCCTGTCTCAAAAAGCTTAAAAAAAGATGTACAGGTACAAATTTTCAGTGACAAATGTGAAAATGATATATAGCTAACATGTACCAATAAACTCAACTTTAATAAAACATACCTTGGATTCAATTTAACTTGAGAGTGAATCACAATTCTGTCACCAGCTGCCTGTGATCTTAAGCTAGTTGCTTAAAATCTCTGAGCTCAGTCTAAACAATGGTGATGATAACTATACTTAAGATAATGAAAATTAGTACCGTGCCAACCTTAGATGCACAAGGGCCTGAGTTCAATCCTCGGCTCTGCAAATAAATAAACCTTTTTTTAAAAATAAAAAAATATAATGAAAATTAAATGAGAAGTGCACAGAAAGGGCTTTGTTCGGGGGCTGAGGATCATTGTCCTCTCCTCACCATAAGAGAGTTTTTGGTTATTCTGAGAGGGGCAATTTAGAGAGATCAGGCCTGTAGATGGGAATCCCAGTGTACACTGCAGCCCACCACTGTCACTAGTGGCCAGGGTAGGAAAGTCTTCCTAATGAAAGTGATTTACAACACACACAAACACAAGTACAGTGAAGCCTTAGTGTGATAGATGGGATGGTGTGCCAATTTGATTGGACTTGGCATGTTCCTTGGGTGTGTCTGGGTGGATCAAGAAGGTATGGCCTCAAGTTCTCTGGCCCTGGCCCCATTCTCTCTGGCACTGTTCCTTTTCTCTGCTTCCCACGAACCATGCAGTTTTCTTCTGTCACACCCATCTGCCACAGTGTTCCTGCCTTGTAGCCAAGTGACCATGGACTGAATGCCCTGAACTATTAGCTAAATGAAGCCTTCCTTATTAGCACTGTGAGTGTTGGCTACTGTGTCTTAGCAATGAGAAAATGACTAATACATATAATTACATGGTTTCATATCATTGCTCTAATGGGTGTCATGGAATGAAATATGTTTCTGGTTCTTAGTCTTTAAAAGGAACATAGATTTTTAAATTTCATAAACTTAAAAATTTAAGTTATTAAGATTCTAGGAAAGACCCTCTTATCTAAGAAAACTACAGATTCAAACAAAAGAAATTTAGGGATTGATGGGAGGATTAGAGACAATCTGCATACATACACATGTGATAAAAAATGGTGAATGTGGGCCAGAGATTTAGCTCAGTGGTTCTACCGCCTGCCTAGCAAGATCCTGAGTTTGATCCCGGGTAACCACCCACCACAATGCTGGACGTGATGGCTCATGCCTGTAATCCCAGCACTTGGGAGGCAGAGGCAGGAGGATTGCTGAGTTCAAGGCTTGTCTGGGCTACATAGTGAGCTCAGAGCCAGCCTGAACTACAAAGCGAGACCCTGTCTCAAAAAAACTTTAAAAAAAAAAGATGAATGTTAATTTTTTTGCCTGTTAGGGGGGATCTAATTCGGGACGTTGCACATGCAAGGCAGACGCAGCACCGCTGAGCAGGCAGCAGTCACACTATTTCTCAGCACGTATGGTAAAGACATTCACAAGTTACTTCAGAAAGTGGCAAGAACAACACGATAGTGTCTTTGAAATGAAGGGGAGTATTTTAAGCGGGATTAATTGCACAATTAATTAATTGTGTCTTTTTTATAACAAATTTCTTCTTATTTAAATATTCACTCTAGCGGATCACTCCACGGGTTTAGCTCAGGGGCGCTGCACGTGCCTAGCAAACGCAAGATCGTGAGTTCAATTCCTGATACCAAAATAAATAAGAAACACACTATATTTTGGCCAGTCCTTTTATCATTTATTAACATTAATAAGTGCATAAGTGACAGTAGGAGGATTGAAGGTGAACTGGGAAAAGGGAATCTGAGTATGTATACAGACATTTTTTGCATGTTAGCTGACCCTGGAGCAGCCACTCATAGAACAAAGTTGCTTTTTAAATACGAAAATTTTAAGAATTGCGCCTTCGCTTTCCCGCCACGGAGCCTAGCCAATGGGCCACTCCCTTGTTCCGCCCACTTTCCAATCTCTGATTGCCTATTTCAATTTAACTGACTACCTTGATTGGCCAGTTGGCACCGGGTCCGTGAATAAGTACAGTATCGTCGCCCGTTGGCGTCTCAGTTCGCCATTTTTTGCTGATTCTTTGGGACTGAGGTAGGTGACATCCTTCGTGTCTGAGGTTTCCTTGTCCTTAGACAAAGAAAAGGGGAGCAGGTAGAAAAGTTGAGAGCCTCTATAGTTGACCGAAGTCCTTGTGACTTCCAAGGTCCTGAAAATCCTTACCGCTGATCGTTCCAAATTATGCGCTTGGAGCGGAGATACAACTAAAACTATATTCAACCTCCAGGACTTCTTAATTCCTGATGGATGCAAAATTCTTTTTAGCCTGAAACCCCAAATCAACCAGGTGCTCCTAGAAATCCTAAAATAGTGCTAGGTAATCTCTGCCTACGAGACTACTTTTACCACTTTGCTCACTGCTACTCAGAAGGATGAGGCAGATTAAAAAACTGCCAAGAGCCGGGGATTTAGCTCAACTGGTACCCCGCCATCCTTGCACGCACAAGAGCCCGAATTCAATCCCCGGTACTGAAAAAAAAAAAATTTGCCAAGAAGTCTGGGAAATTTAGCAAGATCTATCATGAAATTTTAAAACTATAAAACGAGCTGGAGGTGTCGGTCAGCACTCCCCCAATTCAGTCCCAATCGCGGGGTAAAAACTTCCCGTGTGGGGTGGGGGTGGGGTGAGTTATCCCGGGCCGGCAGAGCCGCGTATGCGGGGGGGGGGGGGTGCTCAGAGACTACCAAGCCGGGGCTGCGGTAGGCAGCATGGCGCCAAGCGACACCCGCAACCCTTGTTTGGGTTTTATGGGGAGTTTTTTTGGTTTTGTTTTTTGAGACAGGGTCTCGCTTTGCAGTTCAGGTTGGCCTTGACTCACTATGTAGCCCAGGCAAGCCTTGAACTCACCAGTCCTCCTGCCTCTGCCTCCCGAGTGCTGGAATTACAGGTGTGAGCCACCAGACCTGCCATTTGTGGTGTGTGGTACTGATTGCCGGTGGCCGTGAGTCACCACGCCCGGTATTGTTGTATGTGGTTACCGGGGATCAAACCAGGGACCTTGCGCTTGCTAGGCAGGCGCTGGAACCACTGAGCTAAATCTCCAGCCCAACCCATTCTTATTTAACTTTGAGATGGGCTCTTGATACCTTGCCCAGGCTGGCCAGGAACTTCAATGCTCTTGCAGCCTTTCAAGTAGCTAGGTTTTGCAGATGTACGCCATTGTGCAAACTCGGGGGGGGGGGTCGCGGTGGTTTTGACGGTTAAATGCAGAGCCTTGGCAGTGAGCCGTGGCCCAGCACTATTTTGTTTTTGTACCGGAGTTCGAACCCAGCACCTTGCACAGCGGACACCAGAACCACTGACCTAACTCCTCGCTGCCGCTCCCCCAACCCCGCGCCTGTAGGGTACAGCTAAATTGCCCATGCAGAGTTTAAATTCTTGGGATTTCAGGCATGCACCATCTTGCCTGGATTTTTTTTCCCCCTCGAGAGTAAAAATTCACTCTGAACTTGTTAGCTTTAGAGAATTAAATTTTAACTTCAGAAACAAAATTGTACACTCATTTCACTGTTTCTGCAATAAGAATTTATCCTTTTTTTTTAATTTTGTGAAACAGGATCTTGCTAGTAGTCCAGGTGGCCTCGAATTCACAGCAAGTCCTCTTGCCTCAGCCTTCAGAGTGCTACAGGCCTGCACCTCCACCCCCCAGCTTAATTTTTTACTTGATATAAAGGGGTGCATTTTTATGAAGTACAGTGTGAAAATTCAATGCACACATAATGTGATTAGGCCAAATCAAATGATTAGCGTTTTTCTTAGACTTCAACATTTATCCTGTCGTCGTGGCCTTCCAGCCCCTGTCTCCTGGTTCTTTGTGATTGTGTAAGGAGTTGTTGGAAAGTCTTGCCACAGGACCCATGTGAGACTGGCGCTGTCTCTGCGCTGTGAGCCAGCCTCTCCCCTCTGCCTCGCCGACTCCCGGCCTCTAGTGACCGCTACCCCACTCCGGTTGTGCATGAGGTCAGCTTTTCCCCCAGACCTGGGGCATTTGAGCCCAGGGCCATCTCACTAAACTGCATCCCCAGTTCCCTCCCTGGGTGGTTGGTTTGGTTTGGTTTGGGTTTGGGTTTTTTTTTAACTTTTCAGACAGGATCTCACTAAGTCATTCGGTTGCCCAGCTGTTCCTCTGTGCTGCTCCTTCCACAGGACCTTGGGTCTTGTGACTGGAGATAATCAGGCTGTGTCTCTTCCAGATCACCCTGTTGCCAGGACCATGAACCCAAACAACTCCTCTGTGAAGAGCAACCCCAGCGAAGCTGCTGCTTCTGCTTCTTCACAGAGAGCAGAGAGAAGGCATAAGGTGAGACGGTCTGAAGAGCAATGGCTAGGTGACGGGGGGGGGGGGGGCAACGAGGCTTCTCTGGGTGAGAACAGAGCCACTGACGACACAGGGCGATCCAGGGCCCCTGGGCTTCCCACCCTCACGCTGTCCTCCCCCAGCATCCAGAAAGACAACAGGTCTGCGACCTTGTGCCACACTGGGTGGCTGCGGCAGAGACCAAGTCCAGTCTCTTGTGGGAGATGGGAGGAGAGAGGGCCATAGCCTTAAGCCACCTACTGGGTGCCCAGGGAGAACTGGTCACTGTTTGTCCTGTTGTCTCAGTTACCTTCCAGCGTCACCCAGGGGGAACAGTCTCTACTTCCCAGGTCCACCACAAAGGCCCAGCAGCAGCAGAAATGCTCCTGGTTGAATGGCACCCATTTCCTGCTGAGCAGCTGCCAGAACTTATTTTTCCTTCTTTTCTAGTTCTTTGAAGAAGTTTCCAAATACTTTTCTGAAAACCAATGGAGAAAGCTGAGCTACTCAGACAAAATCACCTGTCTGTATCTGAAAAGAAACTATACCACTATGTCAAACCTAGGTAATAGAGTTGTGGGTGTAGACAAGCCTGGGAACCCATGGGTACCATCCAGGCCTCTCCTGTACTATTGCTCCTTTCCAGGCGATGTAAGTGCCCAAGACAAAAGCCAAGCTGGTTTCTGTGTGTCCTGTGTAGTCCTCTGCCGTGACCATTGCTCTGTTGGGCCTTCGAGTCCCCACAGCCTCCCTGCAGCCTACCCTTCCCTCCACCTCTCAGGGACAAACATTTTTCCTTTTCTAGGTCTCCAAGTTGCTCTGCCAAGTTTCATGCACAATTTTAAAGGACACAAGCCGGCCCAGCAGAACAAAGATCTCAAAGTTTCCAAAGCTTCCAGCAGTGGGACGCAGGGTGCGTAGACAGACGAGGCTGCTTTCTTTGGTCCTGTTGCTCTCACACATGTCAGGCCTGGGGGAAGAAGAGCTGATACAGTAGTCATTCATATAAAATTCTAAAACACGCAAAACAAGAACATAAGTTTTATACATAATAAGTGGCAAAAATATAAAAACCTCAGTGAGGCTGGGCAAGATGGTACACAACCTGTATTGCCAAGATCTTGGCAAAAAGGATCATGAGTTTGAACCCAGCCTGGCCTTCACAGACCCCGACTGAAAAAAAAAAAAAGAAAGAAAGAAAGCTTGAGTGACAAGAAATGCCATTAGCATTTCAGCCCTCGGCAAAAGGGCTGTGAGTGGGGAGGGACGGCAGGGACAGGAGGCTGCACAGCCTCAGCAGGAACCTGTCTGCAGCCTTCTTTTAATACACGCCATAAAGAAATAGAGCAACCCGAAGCACTTCGGAATAATGTTGAGATCCCACAGACCTCGATATTATTTCCCATCTTCTGCTTGTTGAAATATTTCTCTTTTCTAAAGAATACGTGGTTCTTGTTAAACTCTACTAAAAGGATTTGAGAGGATGATGTCACCCTACACCACAAACACACACACATACACCACACTTTTCCACTTTTCTGTGAGCAGAGATATCATAAAATAGAAATGGAATGGATTCTAGCCGGGCGTGGCAGTGCACACCTGAGATCCCAGCACTAGGGAAGCTAAGCCAGGAAGATGCCTGAGTTAGGCCAGCCTGAGCTACATAGTGAGACCCTGCCCCCCAAAGAAGGAGAGGGTTGGACTCTAGAGCAGAGGTCCATCTGTATCTGAGTAAGGTGGTCATCAGAAAGGAAAGGAGAGATGTTTACTGGTTCCTTTCTGGGGAGGTCAGAATGTCCAAACTCTCTGACAGATCAGTGGCTCCACCAATGAGCAGGATAGATCCCAGCAGCTCTCAGTCACTGTAAATGATCTGAAAGTCTAGGCCCTTCATCACTGCAACAGATTGTGGGGGTTTTGGTGTTTCGTTTTGTTTTTGCAACACTGGAGACTGAACTCGGGGCCTACCTTTGCACTTGGGGCCTAGTTCCTCGCTAACTGCACAGCAGCACCCTTTAAAGCTACAGATGTCTGCAACGTGGAATATTTACCAACAAGGAAAAGTTCTCATTTCTCACTCTCTTTTAGATAAATGTAAAAAGAATGAAAAATGTCCAGAGGTGAGTATCTCCCAAATCTAATGTACCAAAACATCATTCTTCTCCTTAAATGCCAATACTGCTAAGAGGGGGAAAGTGGCAAAATGTCCTGGTCCTCGCTGTCTCCTTCAATTTTTTTTCTTTCTTCCCTCTTCCTCACTTTCTTTTTTCCTTCCTCCCTTCCTTCTCTTCTTTTGTGGCTGGGTTTGGACCCAGGGCCTCACACAGGTACGGCATGCACCCTCACACCGAGCCACACTCCCAGCCCACTCCCACCAGTTTATCACACTGCTTGCCATATGGGGCCACGCAGCTTAATACTTAGCAACAGTTACAACTGCTTATACTTCGTTCATTTTCATAGCAATGCCAGATATCATTTTAGGCAACTCACATGGATTAATTTACTTAACCTCTATGGCACTGTTTCTGTTCTTATCCCCGAATAATAACAAAGACATTGTTTGCAATGCTGGTGTTGGACCAAGGCATCTGTGCACGCTAGGCAAGTGCTCGACCACTGAGCTCCACTTCGGCCCCTGTTTTTGTGTTTACATTTACTCCCCTCCAGCTCACCACCAGCTTACATGTCATCCCCTACCTGTTATAGAAGCCCTTCCTTTCATGCACGTGTAGACTGCTTCTGTTTCCCAAATCTTCAGATACCACATTCTCAATTACACGGATACTAGTTCCGTTGGCAAAATCAGTCTGAATACAACATGGAGGCAGATCCTAGACCTGGGAATGCCCTCAGGCAATGACCTTCTTTTCAAACCTTCCACGTCTCTCAAAATCTGGGTATGGATAATGCTGTGATCTCCCAGAGATGATGAGAACAATAATTACGGTACAGCATGCAGATCAGGCATGGTGGCAGTCACTGGAGGTCGCACCAACTCAGAGGGCTGAGGCAGGAAGAAGGCCACAAGTTCAAGGCCAGCCTGAGCTACATGATGAGACCCTGTCTCAAAATAAAGTAAAACGTGCAAAGACACTCTGTAGGTTATAAAATACTGGAGAAATGTCATTGATACTGTTGATATGTGGCCTTGTCATTAAAAAGATGTCCAAAGAGCCAGAAAAAAAAAAGAATAATTCACAGAGCATGGCAGGAAAATCTGGCAAAAAACAAGCTGGAAAAGAAGTAAGCACCTCTGGGAAGAACCATCATGAGACAGAGACAGAGATGGAGACAGAGACAGAGACGGAGATGGAGGTGGAGCTGTCAGGTAAGGAGGCGGGTGCTCAGGAGCGAGCCCTTGGGCTCCCCGGGCTGTGTCAGGTTGTGCTCTGGGACTGTGGTGTAGTCCCTGGACCCAAACTGGGTTGAGGAACTCACCCAGCAGCAGCTGCTGAGACGTTAGGACCTGAATTGAGAATCACAGGCTTGAGTTGTCATTCACCTAAAAGTCACTGACTTTGGGCACATCTTCTAAGTTTTCTGCAAGCCAAGCTGGAACCTCAACACTCTTGGAAGCTGAGGTCAGAGGATCATAAATTCAAGCCTAGCCTGGGTAACTTAGTGGCTTTTTGAGGCCCTGTCTCAAAATTAAAAAAAAAAAAAAAAAAAGATTTAAAAGGGCTGGAGTTGAAGCTCAGTGCAAAGACTCTGGATTCAATGCTTACCATGATAAATAAATTTTCTGTGCTCCAGACTCTTAGTCCAAAAAATGAAATTAAAAAATGATAGTTCAAAAAAAAAAAACATTTTTTAAAACCGATAGTTCATAAATTGTTTGGAAATATTACCTTTTGAATGTAGAGCCTCACAATGGGTAAGTTGCTCAGGTAGTGACCCCACATGATAACCTGGGGGCTGTCTCACTCGGCTCAGGGCCTGGTGCACAGGGTGCCCTTCACAGCTGCACGCTGAACGACACAGGCGAGTTTGGGAGTCTTAAACCTGACAGTGGGAGACCAGCAGGCTTGCACTTGAACTGACCAGTAGGAGTCTAAAATATCAGCCTCCAGGAGCCAGGAGATGTGAAAACCAGAGCCCATGGAGGCCCACAGGCACTAGGAGTAGTGAGACATCTCCTTTTCTGAGGAAACAGAGCCTAACACTCCCCCAGCCCCAACCCTCACTTACCTGCCCTTCTCCACGGCAGGCTTCAGGAAAAGATCAGTGAGTATCTGGACCCACAGGCTGCGTGAACGGAAGACCGTGGTGTATGAAGAGATCAGCGACCCCGAGGAAGAAGAAGAGGAGGAAGAAGTAGGAAGAGGAAAAAAGAAAAGAAACTGAGTCTGTAAGTGACCCTTGGATGCAGCTCTCACCACTGCAAATGTGTGGATCTGTAATGCTCTAGTGACCCCGCCCAGTTTTTCCAGAACACCCGCTTCTCCTGGCCATGAGGGGTGTAACATGGAGGCTAAAAGAGATTTCCCCCACTTTTTCTTCTCCCTACCCCGAATGCCGCAGGCAGTGGAGGCCTTGCTTGAGGGAGCAGAGCCCTGGGGTCAGAGAATGGAAGCTCAGGCCTGCGTGGGTCAGCAGGGGGGCTGGCCTCCCTCTGGGGGGGGAGCTCACTGTGGCTTGTGTTCTCTCTCTTTCCGGCCTCAGCCTCAGCGATGTCCATGACGAGAAAGAACCCTGGTGGCCTTCTGCAATCATCAGTCATGGACATGGCTGCAAACTCCTGGCCATCAGGAGCACAGCAAGTGAAAAGAGTTCACAGCAGATACTATGTGCCAAGAATTCTGTTAACACTGTTCTTACTGTTTGATAAGCATTATTAGTTCTCTGTTAGATAGCGTTTTTGTTTATTTTTACATGAGCATGTTACCAAGCAACACATATACCTCACGCATATTTTTTTTAATGTACCGGGGATCAAACTCTGGCCCTTGTGCATCCAAGGTTGGCGTGGTACCACTTGAGCTAAATCCCCAGCCCCTGCCTCATGCGTATTTCTGTCCCTGTGCCCATGCACCTACCGTAAAGAGCAAATATTGTCTGATGTTGTCTGTGCTACTCATCCCTTAATACTAATGTGACTAATAAGGGCAGGTGCTTAATTTCAGATTTTTCTCTGCATTTGTACATGCACATGGGGCACTGCTGTGAGCACCTGTCATCTGCTTTGATCACTAAACTGAAGTGTATGGAGAAGTCCTGGAATTCATTTTACCGTGTACCTGTTATTGACAATAAATAAACTTTTGCAAAATTTCCCACTGTTGGATCCTTTTTCAGGGGCGTGGGGAGCCAAGGTCTCACTATGTAGCCCAGGCTGGTCTTGAATTCACAGCAATCCTCCTGCCTCTGCCTCCTGAGTACAAGATTACAGGCATGTGCCAACATGATGGGTGAATCCTCTTTTTTCTTTTCTTTTTTTTTTTTTTTTTTTGAGACAGGGTCTCGCTTTGTAGTTCAGGCTGGCCCTCAGCTCACTATGTAGCCCAGGCAAGCCTGGAACTCAACAATCCTTCCGCCTCTGCCTCCTGAGTGCTGGGATGACAGGCATGTGTCACCATGCCCAGCATTGTGGCATATGGTTACCAAGGATCGAACTCGGGACCTTGCATTTGCAAGGCAGACGTTGGAACCACTGAGCTAAACCCCTGGCCCAGATCCTCTTACTCTTGTTCACACAGTACTGTGCATGTGTGTGAAAAGGGTTTTTTTAGGACAGATTCTTAAAAGCATATTTACTGCATCAAAGGAGTTATTCATTCAACCCCTAATGGGCAGTTGCTGAACTGAGCACCGTCCTAGGTGAGCTCAGGGTCCTGGCATGGAACTTGCCATCCCGTCAGAGGGCATTCCTAGTGCCTGTCCTAGGGTGGGACTCTTTGGGACTATGTGGAAGGGCCAGTGAAACCATCAACTGGGGAACATGCAGGAATCAGGAGACAGTGCCCCTGTGTCCAAGTGTGGACACAGAGAGAGGCCCCCTTGGTCTCAAAGCCGGGGTCCAACAGAGGGAAAAGAGCCCTGGACAAAGGTCTGACACTGTCCGTGGATGGTTTCCCAACCCCGGGCTGGGACATGGACGGGAGACCGGGAGAAGCCCCCTTTCCCCGCTAAGCCATGCACAGTGTATAGAGGAGACGGCTCTGTGGAAAGGAAGGGAGAGTCAACTTTGGAACAAACTATTTTGTGTCAGGGAACATTAAAACCCCCAATTGTGTCGGTGACAGAATGCACGCTTACCATGACTGAGGCCCTGGGTTCAAGGCCCAGGACCACAGAAAGAAGCCACCAACATACTTAAAACACCAGCTCCAGATGGCCGCAGGATCGGAGCCGTTTGACCTTAGCCTCTCAGCTCCCACCCACCCTCAGAAGACAGACACCGCGTCACGGGTGTGAGGGACACCACGACAGATGTTGGGCATCGGGCATCTTTCCCGAGCCCCTCTGGCAAGCGTGTGCAGGAGGGCCTGGCTCAGAAGCCACAGGACTTCACAGACGCCGAGGAGGGAGGAGGAACAGAAAGTGTCCCGGTTCGCTCCAAATCTCAGGGTAGAGGATGTGGGGCTGTTTTCTGAAGATGGGGCGCCCTCGAGGGTCGGAGCAGGGAGGAAGAAGGAGAAGTCCTGGAGCAGGCAGGAAAAAAGAAACCAGCCAGTGCAGGGTGAGCCCAGTGGCCGCCAGACACAGCACAGGACGCAAGTCGTGACAGGTCACCTGAGTCCTGGAAGAGGGTCCCCAGAACTGTGAGCGTGCCGTCCCCGCCACTTCAGGGAGCAGTGGGTGCTGCCCAGCTCGGCAAGGACATGGGTCTCCTGTGGCTCAGAGGAAAGCAAATTCCAGGCTATTCCAGTACAGGTGGTGGTGGTGTGTACACGTGTGCGTGCGTGCGTGCGTGCATGTGTGTGTGTGCGTGCGTGTTTGTGTGTATTGGAGGTTAAACCCAGGACCTTCACATTAAGCTACATCTCCAGGCTTTTGAATATTTTGTATTTTGAAGCACGGCCTCACTAAACTGCTAAGTGGTCCAGGCTGGTCTCACATGTGAAATCCTCCTGCCTCAACCTCCCAGAGCGCTGAGATGGTAGGTTTGCACCTCCACGCCTGGCTTCTGCAAAGATTTTATTTTTTATTTGTTTGTTTGTTTGTTTGTTTACTTTTACTTACTTATTGGTTGTGTCGAGGTTTGAACTCAGGGTGTGCTGAGCCACATCCCAAGCCCTTGTTTGTTTACTGTGGCTCTGAGTATCAAACCCAGGGACATTCACTCTACCAGTGGCTTATATCTCCAGCCCTTTTGATTTTGTAAGACAGAATCTTGCTAAGTAACCCAGGCAGAACTCACTCTTGTGAATGGCCCGCCTTGGCCAGCCCAGAAGCCGAGATCTACAGGCATGGGACCTGTGCCCGACTGAGCTTCATGTTACACAACTGTAGGTTCTGCTGCTGGGGAAGGACTCCGGTTTTCTTTCTTCCTGGGAAGACAAGGCCTGTGGCCGGATTGCCCCAGGCATGAGACCGGCTCTGGGGAAGGGCGGCTCCAAGAGTCTGCGTCCCCACAAAAGCATTTTTCATTAGGCTCCGTGGACAAATGCAGCTCCCTGCACCCGCTCCCCCTCCTCTCCCTCCTCTTTCCTCCCCCTCCCTCCTCCTTGTCCTCCTCCTCCTCTGCTCCTCTCCCTCCTACCACTGGACATCTCAAGAAAAAAAAAAGAGCAATCCTCAACCAGGCATGGTGGCTCATGCCTGTCATCCCAACACTCGGGAGGCAGAGGCAGGAGGATTGCTGAGTTGGAGGCTTGCCTGGGCTACACAGGGAGCTCAGGGCCAGCCTGAACTTTGTACAAAGCAAGACAAAAAAAAAAAAAAAAAGAGTTATCCTGGGCAGATCCAAACTCTGTGTTGAAAGAGACTCTGGCTTTGCTTGACCCCACACCAGCCCTCCACTCCCACCAAAACTGGGATCCTAGCCGGGTGTGGTGGTGCACACCTCTGACCCTACCACTCCGGAGGCTGAGGCAGGGAGATCACTGTGAGCTCAAGGCCAGCCTGAGTTACAGAGTGAGACCCTGACTGAAAAGAAAGAAAAGGATGAGATCCAGTGTGGACACCCGTGTTCCTCTAATAAAGATCCAGACTGACTTTTATACCTTCCAGTCTTAGGAGATTTTTTTTCTTTTTGAGACAGGGTCTCACTTTGTGATTCAGGCTGCCCATGAGCTCACTATGCAGCGTAGACAAGCCTCAAACTCAGCAATCCTCCTGCCTCTGCCTCTCAAGTGCTGGGATTACAGGAGTGAGCCACCACGCCTGGCACTGTGGTATGTGGTTCTGATTGCTGGTGGGCCTGAGCCACCACACCTGGTATTGTTGTATGTGGTTACTGGGGGATTGGACCAGTGACCTTGTGCTTGCTAGGCAGGTGCTAGAACCACTGAGCTGAATCTCTGTCCCAGGCTTTTGGTTTATTTTCTTAATAAATTGTTAAATTGATTCTAAAGCTAAACTCTATTCCTAGTAGAGAATTGGGGAGATGCAGGGACAACTGAGAAAGAACAGTAGATCCATCAGGAAGAAAAGAGTTCCAAGGTTTATTCATCAAAACTCACAATAGGGTATGGTTTCTGCAGCCAGAAATGTTGGCACACAGCTCTAAAGCCAGCACTCTGGGAGGCTGAAGCAGGACAATTCAAAGTTCAAGGGTACCCTGAACAATCCAGAGACCCTGTTTCAAAATAAAAAATACAAAGGGTACGAAACTCAGTGCAAAGACCCTGAGTTCAGTCCTTGATACTGAAAAAAGAAGAAATTTCTGAGCACACCTCTAGTAACCAGGGGAAGGGAACGTAACTAGAACCTTTCATTAGATTCTGGTCTCCTGTGAGTCGATGGCACACGGCGAAATAATAAGTAGACAGAAATGAGGTTCAGAGAGGCTAAGTCTGGGCCTGATCCATGCTACTGTGGGTAGCAAAAGACCCCAGGTCCCCAGCCTTCTACAGTTTTACTCAGCAGCTCTTCAATAACAAAAATGTTAACAAACTCAGAAGGCAGAGTAAACGCCAGCAATGGAGCAGTCCCACCTTGAAGCATCACAGCATGCGGCAGACCACAGTCCTTGCTGTTCTCCAAGGTCAAGGGGAGCTGAGTGCAAAGTCAAGGCAGCCAGGAAGGGCGTTCCAGTTATTCCTCCCTAACAGGATTCTTCTGCAGCATAGTTAAGTCCAAAGTCTGTCTGCAGGAAGGCCTGGTCAGTTTTGACCTTGTAATTATTTCTCTGAAACAGGATTGTTCCCAACACACACCCATAATCCCAGTCGCTCAGAAATCTGAAGCAGGAGGATCACAAATTTGAGAACAACATAAGCAATTTAGCTTTTGGGAAAAATAAACTGGGCTAGGGCTGGAGCTCAATGGCAGAGCACACCTGGGTTCAGCCCTCAGTACCCCACCAAAAATTTTGTTTGCAGGTGACATTAAAACAAAACTCACCAAATCACCGCCCTTCCCCTCCTACATGTGATGCGTTTAGGCCTTTTATGTTCTCTTCTGTGATGTGCTGTCATTTCATTGGGATTGATTAAAAACAGGAAATGCGCTTCAGGACCCACAGTTCTTTAGACAAGGTCCCCAAGGCATTAGTGGGTGCCTCGCTACTCAAACCCTACAGGGAAGGTTCAGGGAACCCCCATCCCCAGACAGACAAGACAGCTGGTGACCTGAAGGCTCCCAGTTTCCCTGACCCGACTGGGGAAGGCAGAGCGCAGGCGAGAGAGGCCTGGCTCTCCAAGGCCCGGCTCCTGGTGGGAGAGCGCCACGGTCAGAGCCAGCCAGGCTCTGCATGAGGTGGGAAATCAGTTTACTGGTCGCTGGGACCAGTTCATCCCACTGGGGCAGCGGTTAGCGCGTTATCAACACTCTCAACTCCAGGACGCAGGGACACAGCAGCCACACCGGGGGCATGGCAGAGAGAGAAGAGGATGGCGAGGTGTGAACTGGCAACTCCAGTGACCAAATCTGACTTTCCAAAAGGCGAAAGAGGAGCCGCTTGTGGTGGTGCACACCTGTAACCCAAACACTCTGGGAGGCTGAGGCAGGAAGAGCACAAATTCAAACCTAGTCTCTGCAATGTAGCTGCTTAGCAGTACCTGGTCTCGAAATTGAAACACAAGTAGGGCCGGAGATTTAGCACTGTGGTTCCGACACCTGCCTCGCAAGTGCAAGGCCCCTGGTTCCATCCCAGTAACCACGTACAACAGTACCGGGCGTGGTGACTCACACCCACCAGCAAGCAGTAGCACACACCACAGTGCCCAGCGTGGTGGCTCCCGCCTGTCATCCCAGCACTCAGGAGGCAGAGGCAGGAGGATTGCTGACTTCAAGACTTGCCTGGGCTACATAATGAGGTGAGGGCCAGCCTGAACTACAAAGTGAGACTCTTGTCTCCAAAAAAGGAATGAAAAGAAATTTAAACACAAGTAAATAAATAAAGGGCTGGGGTTATAGGTCAGTGCCAAGGCCCTAGGTTCTATCCTGAGTACTTTGAAATTAAAAAAGGAGATGGGTTGCCCAATCCAGCTATTCACAAGAAAAACAGTTTGTATTTTTTAAATGTATTTTATTACATTTTATATACATGTTATGATCGCAGCTGACATTGATAATTTGGACCAGTACATGACATGACTTGATTCTCATTTTTCCCATTCCTCTGACCCCCCAATAAAATTGTGTTTGTATTTTGCCCCCAGGGGACATCCAGCAACATCTACCGACACTTTTGGTCGCCATAAGTGAGGGTGAGAGTTACTAGTTTCTAGTGGATAAAAGCTAGGGATGCTGCTAAGCATTATACTGCACAGAATATCACGCACGCACGCATGCACGCCTGCAGAATTAGCCAACTCGGTGGAGAGGATGTAGCTCAGTGGTAGAGTGCTTGCCTAGCTTGCCCGAAGCCCTGGATTTAGCCCTCAGCACCATGAAAAGAAAAAAAAAAATCAGTCAATTCTAAGTGTCAGTGGTACCAAGGATGAAAGAGTCCAAGGGAAGCGATGGTGTTTACTGAGCCCCAGAGGGTCCTCTTCCTGCAGCGCGGTGAGGGGGCAGCAGAGGACCAGCAGTCCTGTCATGCAGCCCCGGCACGGGCACCGATCAAGCCCCCTCTGGGCTTCCGGTCACTGGCTGAGGGGCACGAGCTGGACACGGTGCCCTCGCCAAGACTGTTCCCTTCACCGTACACAAAGGGTTGAAGTTGCTTCCAGCCCTGATCCCCATCTTCCCTCGGCGTCCCTCACACTATCCCCAGGCCCTTTCCAGGCAGGAGGTGGGGGTTCACCGTCATTCGAGCGTCCCTTGCTCGGCTAGAGCCTGCGCAGCCTTCGTGGGCGCGGCTCGTGCCCTGTGTGTGCATCGGGGCGGTTCTGGGAAGGGAGCCCGGGGCCCACACCCAGCACCTCTCCTGCTTGTGTCATCTGTGGTGCTCTTTATACTTCTAATCTCATCCCAACTGCTTTGTATTTTTAGGATTTTTTTTTTTCAGTACCACGGGTTAAACCCAGGGCCTTCACAATGAGCTACATTCCCAGCCATTTATTTATTCAGAGACAGAGGCTTTCTACATCACTTATATTGGCTAAACTGGATGCCAATTTGCAACCCCCCTGCCTCACCCTACCAGAGTCCACACCTGGTTTATCTTTAGGAATTCCTTGCAGTTTCTTGTCCCCAGATGGCACCCTCTCTTGTCCTCAGTATTGTGTGAAATCTTTTCCTGCCATTTCAGGAGACTAGTGGAGGTTGACAAGTTAGTCTAAACAGCCAACTTCAAATAACTAGTCTTTGACAATGGTTTTTAATTTAATTTAAATTTAAATTTGTTTTATCTTGTGGTACCAGAGATTGAACCGAGGCTTTTCACAGTGAGCTACATACTCAGCTTTGTTTTACTTTGGATTTTCAGATAGGGTCTCACTAGGCTGTTCAGGATGAGTTTAAACTTGCAACTGTCCTTCCTCAGCCTCCCGAAGTACTGGGATAACAGGCGAGCATCACCATGCTTGGATTAAGAGTAGTTTGTAAAGGTCCTAATAGAGGGCCAGGGGTGTACTCAGTAGCACCATGCCTGCCTAGCAAGCGCAAGGTCCTGAGTTTGAGTCCCCTTAATAGAGTTGTCTTGCTTTTATTGCATAGAATTTGGAGAATGACTTGCCATTTTTCAACATTTAGGAGAGGCCTGTTAAGACTGTACTTGTGGTATAATATGTGGCCCATTTTTCTTATTAGCCAAAGTTGATCCTGGGGTATTAACTCCCCCATGGTTCTAAATCGCATCATCTGGCCCTTGAGCCCACACTTGAATGGGTAGTGTTTCATACAATCCCAAAGTGCTGGGAAAACCAGAAAGTCCCAGTGTGCAACTCCCGAGCCTCTGCTGCGCCAGAGGGGGAAACCTGAATACCACCCTCCACCCCACCCCACCCCCGTCCTGTTTTTAGGACATTGCTGTAGTCACCTGTTACTTAATGCCTTTAATGCCTTTATCTAAACCAAGATAAAACTCCTATCTCTTTGTCAAACAGATGCCAACAGCTTGTAAGAAGGCGCCTAGTCTAACCGCCTCTGGTGAAGAAGACCCGAGCTGTTCTCCTTGAGGGTCACATTTCAAAGAAATGCCCCCAGGCTCTTAGGAAAGACCTCTTGGGCTGAACCCCAGTTGAGCAGTGGAGTGCTGGAGCCCTTGCCTGGTTTCCGGGAGGCCCCACGTTCCGGCCCAGCACTGAGAAAACACAACAAAAAAGACACTCCTGGGTTGTAGGCTGGCGAGAGGCCTCCATATCAAAGCAAGGATTTACGAAATATGTTTTCTCACGGAAATTCTCTAAGAAAAGTGAAGGGAAATAGGTCTCTTTTCCTTTCGACAACAGGGCAGTTACCATTTTGTAGTTAAGTCCTTGTTGTTTCTGTCTTTCCTTGGGGAGTTTGCAGCTGCATAAATATCCAACAGGTCCCCGGTAAGATGCAGTGCAAAGCAATAATTGGATTTAAAGTAGAATGACCTCCTTTCTTTTTTTCTTTCTTTCTTTCTTTTTCTTTCTTGTCTTTCTGTCTTCTTTCTTTCTTTCTTTCTTTCTTTCTTTCTTTCTTTCTTTCTTTCTTTCTTTCTTTCTTTCTTTCTTTCTTTCTTTCTTTCTTTCTTTCTTTCTTTCTTTCTTCTCTTTCGACAGAGTCTCACTATACAGCTACCTTTAAACTCATTATATAGCCCAGGTCAGCCTTGAACTCACAGTGGTCCTCCTGCCTCAGCCTCCCAAATGCTGGGATTATAGGTGTGCACCACTGTTATTTGACAGATTGAATGACTTTTAAAATTCAGTATATATTATAGTGCCCTCCTCTTCTTCACAAAGGACACATCCCAAGAGTCCCAGAGGATGCCTGAAACCTGGGATAGAATAGAACCCTGCACAGCCATCCCTCTGTACCCGCTAGGAACTGGTTTCAGGGCCAAACGCCTGGGTACTGAAACCCACAAACGCTGGAGTCCCTCATTTAAAATGGTGCAGTATTTGTGTATAAGCTCTGCACATCTGCTCCTATGTGTTAGATCATCCATAGATGGCTTACAATACCCAGTGCAATGTGAATGCTAAGGAAATAATTGTTACACTGTACTGCTGAGGGAAGGGCAAGGGGAAAGTCTAAGTATTGACTAGACACAACTTTCTCAAGAATAACTGGTGAATCCGCAGATGTAGAACTCAAGGACTATAGAGAGTCAACTGGCCTGTTGTTCTGGGGTTACGGCAGGACGCCACCATGCCCAGTTTGCTTGTGCTTTTTGATCAGGGCTCTCTGCTTTCTGACTAGGCCTCTACTCCTCTTGCCTTAGTCTAGTGTCTCTGCCTGGTTAGCCCAATTTTATTAAAAAAAAAAAAACAAAAAAAAAAACCTCACCAAGCCGAATGCTGTAGGAGATGCCACCATTTCACCATTTCAGCACTCTGGGAGACTAAGGCAAGGAGAATTTTGAATGGGAGCCCAGTCTAGACAGTTCAGTAACTCAGCAGATCTCAGCCTCAAAATAAAAAAGGTTTGGAGCTGTACCTCAGGGCGCAGATTTGGATTCAATCCCTGATGTAACAGAAAGAGAAAAAAAAATCTTACTGAGTCCACTTAGCCAGAACCCTCCTTTACCTCAGTATTTCTTCTTACTGAGTTTCTACCCACTGACCCTCCCCCACTCCCACTCCTTGGCTATAAATACTTGCTTGTCCTTGTTGGGGTCACAGTCACCCTACTATCACCCTCCCACAGTGGGGCTTTATTACACTTCCCTACACCTGTGTTGTGGTGGTGGTGGTGGTGATGTTTATTATGTTTTGAATATTAGGGGTTGAACTCAGGGCCTTCACACTGAACTACATTCCTGGCTTGTTTTCTATGCTTTATTACAAGACAGCATCTTGCTAAACTGCTCAGATTGGGCTTGAACTTGCAATCCTCCTGCTTCAGACACCTGAATACATAGGATTACTAGCTTGTGTCAGCTCACTTGGTCCCCATATCTATTTAATAGTCTCTCTTTTTTTTTTTTTTTTTTTTGAGACAGGGTCTCGCTTTGTAGTTCAGGCTGGCCCTGAGCTCACTATATAGCCCAGGCAAGCCTCAAACTCAGCAATCCTCCTGCCTCTGCCTCCCGAGTGCTGGGATGACAGGCGTGAGCCACCACGCCAGGCACTGTGGGGTGGGGTAGTGATTGCTGGTGGGCGTGAGTCACCACACCCAGTACTGTTGTATGTGGTTATGGGGATTGAACCAGGGATCCTGAGCTTGCTAGGCAGGCAACCACTGAGCTAAATTTCTGGTCCAATTTTTTTTTTTTTTTTGAGACTAAATCTCTAAATTCCTCAGGCTGGGTTTGAATCTGCAATTTCTTGCTTCAGCTTCCAGAGTGTCAGGATTGCAGACATGGGCTACCAGGCTGAGCCTAACGTATTCTTTGTTTTCAAAAACTCCTTGGTTATCCTTATATATTTATTCTGCTGTCACTTATTCTCCCCTGGCAAACTTTAGACCTACTGTTTCATAATGTATTGCCTCTCAGCCTTAGGTTAAGTTCAAGGGTATTATACGATAACCCCAAAATAACCTGAATAGACAAGTGCATAAACTAGAAAGCATGTGCAATAGATGTCAGAGGGGCCTGGATACAGCACAATGGTGGGACATTTGCCTAGTGGGCTCGAGGTCTGGGTTCCATCTCTGACACTGCAAAACAAAACAAAAACATAGTAAGCTTGTTGCCCTTTCATCTACTCAGTGACAGTAAAGAATGAAAGACTGGCTGGAGATTTAGCTCAGTGGTTCTGGGACCTGCTTAGCAAGCACAAGGTCCCTGGTTCAATCCTTGGTAACCACATACAACAATACTGAGCGTGGTGACTCACGCCCACCAGCAATTGGTACAACATACCACAGTGCTAGCCTATTTGGAAGTAGGAGAGGAAGGAGAGTGCTTCTCTGTATTGGCTTGGATATGCACAACATTCTCTTGGGGGCTGTGGTGTTGTTCAGTGGTAGAGTTCTTACCTAGCACCTATCATGCCACTGGAAAGATTAGTGTCAAAACCTGGTGTGATAGCATATGTTTCTAATCTCAGCACTCAGGAGGCTGAGGCAGGAGGATCACTATGAGTTCGAGGCTAGCCTGGACTACACAGGGAGACCCTATCTCCAAAACAAGCAAACAAACAAAAATAAAAAGATTAGTATCAGGCAGAAGCAGGAGGATTGCTGAGTTCGAATCTTGCCTGGACTATATAGTGAGCTCAGGGCCACCCTGAACTACAAGGTGAGACCCTGTCTCAAAAAAAGAAAAAAAAAAGTAGATGCAAATACGCTCTAGAAGGTATGACAGTTTTTGTAGAATGGGAAGATGTGGGAATGTAATGAGGGGAAAGAATAAATATGATTCTGAAAGAAAATAAAACAGCATGTATATAGGGGGTGGGGAGGTGTGGGTGGGGAGGGATATGGGTAAAAATGAGAATTAACTTGTGTCATATACTGGTACAAATTCCCCAATGTTATGTGTGATTGTGAGATGTATATAAATTGTACCAATAAAGAATTCAATTTTTAAAAAGAAAAAAGAAAAAGATTCGTGTCAAAAAGCTAAATCCTACAGTGCCAGCCTTGGATGCGCAGGGGACCAACTTCAATCCCCAGTACTGAAAAAAAAAAAAGGCTAAACACTTTTTTTCATAAATATCAACAGCAATACCATTTTCACTATATTAGATGGCAAAATTCCATGTTTTGTAATTTACATTTAATTGGTAAGGGTGTGGTAGAATTGGCACTTGAATACACACACACTAGCTCTTCCTCGCTCTTGCTGAGAGTGGACATACTCATTCCTACCACAGAATTTTTGCACTTGCTAGCTCCCCTGCCTGGAATACCCTTTGGCAAAGTATGTATGGGCCTTGCTCCTTTTGGGTGGCCTAAGAACCTGCTCTTCATCTCCTCCCTCACTGACTCCTCACTCACCACCTCCCCACATCACCTATCACCCCTTTGTGTTCCTAGTGCTCACCTTTATCACATGATCTCTCTTCTCTTTTCTTCGCTAGATCCCTAGATCAGGGTCAGCTAAAATTCTCTGGAAAGAGGGTAGGCGTGGTGGCCCGTGCCTGTAATCCCAGCACTCGGGAAGCAGAGGCAGGAGGATTGCTGAGTTCGAGGCTTGCCTGGGCTACATAGTGAGCTCAGGGCCAGCCTGAACTACAAAGTGAGACCCTGTGTCACCCCCAAAAAAAAATTAATTAAAAAAATTTTAAAAGATTTTCTGGAAAGAGCCAGACAGTGAACAGCTTAAGCTCTGGGGCCCTCTGGCCTCTGTGATAAAGCCTCAGCTCTGTACCAGGAGCATAAACACTGTGTAAATGAACAAACTTGTGCTCCAGTAGAAGTTTGCAGACGTTGAAATTTGAGTTTCATATTATTCCAATGGTCACAAAATATTTTCTTCTTTTTCTTTGAGACAGGGTCTTGCTTTGTAGTTCAGGTTGGCCCTGAGCTCACTATGTAGTTTAGGCAAGCCTTTAACTCACAGCAATCCTCCTGCCTCTGCCTCCTCAGTGTTGGGATTACAGGTGTGAGACACCACACCCAGCACTGTGGTACTGTGGTATGTGGTACTGATTGCTGGTAGGTGTGAGTCACCACTCCTGGTATTGTTGTATGTGGTTACCGGGATCAAACTAGGGAAATTGAGTTTGCTAAGCAGGTGCCGGAAACACTGAGCTAAATCTGCGGTCCCAAAACCTGTTTTTTTGTTTGTTTGTTTGTTTGTTTGTTTTGAGACAGGGTCTCGTTTTGTAGTTCATGCTGGCCCTGAGCTCACTATGGAGCCCAGGCAAGCCACAGCAAACTCAGCAGTCCTCCTGTCTCTGCCTCCCGAGTGCTGGGATTACAAGCGTGAGCCACCACGCCTGGCACTGTGGTATGTGGTATTGATTGCTGGTGGGCATGAGTCACCATGCCCAGCATTCTATGTGGTTACTGGGATCGAACTCAGGACCTAGTGCTTACGAGGCAGGCGCTGGAACCACTGAGCTAAATCTCCGGCCCCCAAAACCTGTTTTTTAAACATTTAGTGCCTGGCGTGGTGACTCATGCCTGTAATCCCAGCACTCAGGAGGCAGAGGCAGGAGTATCACCTCAGGAGGAGAGTTTGAGACTGTCCTAGGCTACATAGTGAGCTCAGGACCATCCTGAACTACAGAGCTAGACCCTGTTTTAGAAGAAAAAAAAAACTGAAACAAACAAACAAAAAAGAATCAGGGTAACAGTTACCTCCAAAAATGATTTTGAGAGTATTTCTTCCCTTTCAATTTCATTAAAGAGTTTGTGGTATTGAGATAACCTACAAAATGGAGAAAAGTTTTTACCAGTTATTCAGATAAAGGACTACTATCTAGACTATATAAAGATATAAACAACTTAAAAAATCAGATCCCCCAAATTTAAAGACCCAGTGCAAAAATGGGCATCTGAAATAAAAGGACATTTCTCAGATAAAGAATTAGAAATGGCAAATAAATACATGAAAAATTATTTAACATCACTGGTCATTTGTGGAATCCAAATTAAAACAACCTGAGATTCCATCTCACTCCAGGAAGAATGGCTATTATGAAATCAGCCAATAAGAAATGCCGGTGGGGCTGTGGGGGAAAAGGGACCCTTCTCCACTATCGGTGGGAATGTAGACTTGTGCAACCACTGCTGAAATCAGTGTGGAGATTCCTCAAAAAATTAAAACTATGGGAGGTATGTGCTCAGTGGCACCACACCTGCTTGACAAGTGCAAGGTCATAAGTTCGAGCCCCAGTACTAGAGGTTCCATTTGACCCAGCTATACCTGTTCTTGGTATGTTTCCAAAAGAATTAAAAGCATCATACCACTGGGATATCTGCACACCCATGTTGTATAGCAGCCCAGTTTGTAATAGATAAATGTTGGAAACAGCCCAAATGTCCATCAACTGTCGAGTGAATAAAGAAGATGCAGTATTTTCTACAGTGCAGTATGACTCTGCCATAAAGAAGGATGAGCTTCAGACATTTATAGCTAATGAATGGCTCTTGAGACCAAACTCTTAAGTGAAATAAATTGGACTCATATGTTTCAATACCACATTGTTTCTCTGAAAGCGGAAGGAAGAATGGAAATGTAGAATGGATGTTGGGAAATGGGAAGAATGGGAAGGAGAACAAGGGAGGGGGGAAGGAGAAAGGAAGGAAGGGACAAGAAGAAAAATGATAGAAAAATGGAAACAAAGCTTTTATATGTAGAAAGGTAAGGGGGCTTCAGGGGCCAATGGGATATTATAAAATAAAATTTATTTCAAAAATCTGGATGTCAGTAGAAGCCACTGTGATTTTGCCTTCTTTGTTTCTAGTTGCACTGACTTGGGTCTTTTATTTATTTTTTTAGTTTTTTGAGGCAGGGTCTTGCTTTCTAGTGCAGGCTGACCCCAAACTCAGTATGTAGTTCAGGCCAGCCTCGAACTCACAGCAATCCTCCTGCCTCTTCCTTCCAAGTGCTGGGATTACAGTCGTGAGTCACCACACTCAGCATTATAGTATGTGGAACCAGAGATCAAACTCGGGACCTTGCACTTGCGAGGCAGATGTGGGAACCACTGAGCTAAATCTCCGGCCCTATTAAGTCCATTTCTTGAAAGTTTTGGTTCAGCGCATATGTCTTTTTTTTTTTTTTTTTTGAGACAGGGTCTCGCATTGTAGTTCAGGCTGGCCCTGAGCTCACTAGGGAGACCAGGCAAGCCTCGAACTCAGCAATCCTCCTGTCTCTGCCTCCCGAGTGCTGGGATTACAGGCATGGACCACCATGCCCGGCACTGTGATATGTGGTATTGATTGCTGGTGGGTGTGGGTCACCATGCCCAGCATTGTATGTGGTTACCAGGATCAAACTCAGGACCTTGCGCTTGCAAGGCAGGTGCCGGAACCACTGAGCTAAATCTCCGGCTCATCTTCTTGATTTTTTTATGTACTGTATCTATTTGTGACAGTTGGGCCTCCAGGCCCTCCATTATAATTGAGTTGGTATTCATCTGATTGTTCATATCTATTAGTGTGTTTTATGAAGTTGGGTGTGCCAGTGTTTCGTGTGTTTATGTTTATAATTGTTATATCTTCTTGTTGAGTTGTTCCCTTAACCAATATATAGTGACTTTCTTTGTCTCTTCTGATGTTTTGGCTTGAAATCCACAGTCTGAAGTTAAAATAGCATGGAATATTGTTTTCCATGTTTTAATTTTTAATCTGAGTTCTCTTTTGAATTAAATATTTCTTTGTGTACAGCATATAGTCAGGTTTTGTTTCTTGATCCATTTTGTTGGTATATGCCTTTTGACTAGAGAATTGAGACCATTCACATTGAGAGTTACTACTAAAAGGCCTTAACTATTCCTCTCATTGCATTATTTTCATGTTGCTGGTTTCCTTATTTTTTCCCTTCTGCTTAATTGCTCACCCTGCCTGCTGTATTCATTCTATTTATCTTATTGCATTGTTGGCTTCATTGTCTCTTTTTAAAATATACTTCGGAATTTTTCATAACCATAGTTTGTGGTCATGAGTTTCTTGAGGTGCTCTTTGTCATGGAAATACCTTATTTCTTCATCAATTTTGAAGGGAAGTTTTTGCAGGTTTAGGGCTTAAAACACTTCTCTCCAAGCCCTCCAGGCCTTTAAAAGTTTATGTTGAGAAGTCTATTGTAATTATAAAGGGCTTGTCTTTATAAGTGATTCATTGTTTTTCTTTTTTTTTTCTCCAGCTTTTCAAAGATTTTTTTTGTTCCTGTGTTGAACTTCCTTCTGGCATTATAAATATAATGTGATGTGGAGAACTTCTCTTTTGATCATGTTACTTGGGAATCCAGATCTCACTTATTTGCATGCTTATGTCTTTCCCTATATTTGGGATGTTTTCTTCTATTATTTCATTAAACAGATTTTTAAGCCATTTATGCTATCTTCTGATTTTTCACTTATTCTAGTTAATTTTAGATTAGTCTTCTTTGTATCATCTAGCAGCTGTTGGATCCATTTTTTATGTTCTCTTGTTTGGGTTTTGTTTTTTGGGGGTTTTTTTTAGTTGTCTTTTTTTTTTTTTTTTTTTTTTTTTTTTTTTTTTTTTTTTTTTTTTTTTTTTTTTTTTTTTTTTTTTTTTTTTTTTTTTTTTTTTTTTTTTTTTTTTTTTTTTTTTTTTTTTTTTTTTTTTTTTTTTTTTTTTTTTTTTTTTTTTTTTTTTTTTTTTTTTTTTTTTTTTTTTTTTTTTTTTTTTTTTTTTT
>PVIC010015683.1:0-34873 GCA_004025085.1 Thryonomys swinderianus
CTAAAAAGTGGCGATGGAAGTTTGAGATTATAGAGAAAAGAAAAAGGAAAGAGAGAACACAAAACAAACATACAAACAAAAAAATCATTCTTCCTATCACACAGACCTTCCTCTTCAAGAACTTGAAAATCATCATTTTGAAATGCAGACTCACTATTCTCCTACTCCTAGTCCCTGACAAAACGTATTACACCCAGTCTGAAGCACTGACTCAGACGGAACACAATAAATGCTTGTGTCTCTTCACCTGAGGGCCAGGTAGCAAATGCGGATGGCTTGGCCACATGGATCAACCTCTGTCTTTGCCCTTCTGTAGCTTTCCCTAGCTTATCCCAATGCCTAAAACCCTTTCACCTTCCATTTCTTGAGATGAGTTAGTTATGCTGAACAGGCTTCCCTAAGGCAATGGTTATTTTTGAGTATTTTAAACACTTTTTAGGGTCCGTTTTGTGATTGTCTTTATGATGGTCCTTAATCTCAGAACACTAGTAGGTTAGGCAAGAGGAGACTAAAAATCACTTTGTGACATACAAAACAAAACAAACAGGAAACGTCAGAACTCTGCATCTTCTTTAAGAGACAATCAAGTACATTTTGGTTGGGTGTGAGTGGTGCCCGTTACATGAGACAGAAATACGATTTTTATTTGTCTTTGCTTGGAGGTTAAGTGTGATTTAAGTACAAGGTCCTGGATGGGCCGCAGCAGTGGTCTGGGAAGGCTTTGTTACTGTCTCAGCTTGGTTAGACTGAGCTAGATATCTTGCAATGATATGCTCTGCACGCCTTTGATGAGGGTAAAGTAAGAGAGGTTTCCAAGCAGGACTTAGCGGACAGAAGGAAAGCAGAAACTGTTTTGAAACTCACAGTCATTAGCATTTGCCAGTTAGTTGATGTTGAGAAGAAAGAGGCAGCAGCTGGCCTAAAAATCTTTCCTTTCCCCAGTGCTCCTTCCATGACAAAAACTTCTGTGTGTGCGTGTGTGTGTGTGTGTGTGTGTGTGTGTGTCTGTGTGTCTTATCCACAAGCAAAGTTCCCAGTGGGAAACCCAGAAAGTCTTGGTCAGAGGTAATAACTGAGCTCTAACATAACTCTTGAAATAATGATATAATTCATGGTGTGGGGAAAGGCAGTCTCCAAGCAGGGAAAAGGTAGGCTTTGCTAACTGGGGGCCATTTCAGCCTCTACAGGTGGACTCTGCAGTTACAACAATTAGAAAGATGAGAGAGCCAGGCGTGGTGGCTCATGCCTGTCATCCCAGCACTCGGGAGGCAGAGACAGGAGGATTGCTGAGTTCGAGGCTTGCCTGGGCTACATAGTGAGCTCAGGGCCAGCCTGAACTACAAAGTAAGACCCTGTCTCAAAAAAAAAAAAAAAAGAAAGATGAGAGACAGAGAGAGACAGAGAGGGAGGGAGGGAGGGAGAGGGAGAGACAGACACTATATCCAAAGAGGCACCAGGGAGTATAGCTGCTATGAGAATTTATCTGAGAGAGATAACAAGCAAGGAGGAAGCCAGAAATCTGAAAGAACAGGAAAGCCAGACCTCTCATCCACCTTGGATAAAATGTAATATAGTTAAGGCAGCAGCCACCTAAGGCGTCTTGGTTAGTATATTTAGTATATAAAAGACAAAGACCTTTACCATTTGTCAGCCCACCATGACCCTTAGAAGAAAAAAATAAAAGAAGAATTCAAAGAAAAAGGGACAAAATGAGTAAAAAAAAAACCTGAATAAATCAGAATAGGTAACTTCTAGCACAACAAATAAATTTTTTAAGAGAGGAAAGATTTTCTTGACTCATCTCAAAGAAAAATTATGCATATATATATAGTATGTCTGTATGTACATATGTGTCTTTACTTGCATCTATAACTTTTAAAATAACCTCTCCTCTTTTACTACATTGTTACAGGCAATAATCCAGAGGTGAAATATGAAATACTATTTCTTCCAGCCTGATAAATGTATGATATGCCAGGTTCTTGTTCTCTAGAAACTGAAGAGTCCAAGGAACAATGGAGGTTAAGGATAGGAGGATATTATTGATAAGAAAACTCTTGAGGGTCGGGAGGAGATCCAGATGGGTAGCCTGGGAGCCACACTTTACAGAAGGGTTTTAGAAGGCAAAACCCATGTGGAGATGACATGGGCCACAGCCATGAACAGCTGGTAAGGTTACAAGTAGAGTCACCGTGGTAATAGAGGTCCAGCTAGGAAACAAGTCATGGAACAACGATTCTCCTTGGAAATGGTAAATTCAGTTCTGGTCATCCAGGGGGTAGTTGATGACTTGTCTGGACTTCATTAGGCCCGGTGTGTGTTCTCTGAGGAAGTGTGCACGGCTGGTCCTCTTGTCTTTATTGCAAAGCCATGTTTTCAGTTGATGTGTCTCCAGCCACAGCTTTGGTATGTCTCATCTCTCCCCTGACTCTCAATGTCCTAGTCTTATCTGACTGCCTATCATGCTTCCGCCTAGCTCATCTGTCTATAATAATGTGATTTAGGGGAATTTTATGAGCCAACTGTTCTCTAAAACCAAATGTGAAAAACAGCAAAATTCGAAGCAACACTATGACACATGAAAAGAGTAAGGAAAATATAAAAATTGTGAAGACATCAGAATCAAAGTATACAGTTATGATGTATAAGATTTCCTTGTGGGATTCTTTTTTTAAAAACGTTTTTATGTTTCCTAATGTTTTTTATCTGCTGAAGAACTTTGAAATTGTTACAGTGCAGTTGTACAGAAAATGACAGACCTTTTTAATATGCGATTTACTTTCCAGTAGGAAATTACGTCACTGCATGGTTCACTTGACGTCACTCTGTGGGGACAATGGGTCACAGTTTAAGAACTGATGCCACAGTGTAATTCACAGTTGTCCTTGCATTTCAGCACAGTTCCGGGTCAAAAGTACCATTATCCTTCACTTCCAGTTCATGTATGTTTCAACTCATTGCCTTTGTGTGATAAATCTCTTAAGAATACAAAGAAAAAAAAATTTCACTTTAAAATATATATGAGGATACAGACAGTGAATAAGAGATGATTCATGAAAACAAAATATATTTTAAGTTTATTCCACTTAGTCTACACACACAGAGAGAGAGAGAGAGAGAGAGAGAGAGACAGAGACAGAGACAGAGACAGAGACAGAGACAGAGAGAGAGACAGAGAGAGAGACAGAGAGGAAAATGAAAACCATGGGAGACTTTGAGCAGTAGATAAAGATAATAATTGAAATTCTAATTTCTCAAATAGCTGTATAATGTTTCTTCTGCACTGAAGCTCTTTTTCTCCTCTCTGTTGAAGATACTACACCATTTTTCATTGGGAAAATTATGCTCAAAGCAGACTGTCAAGTGTTAATCTCATAGTTGGCTTATTTTGAGAAGTGAGTCTGGCCAAAGCCTATGGGCTGAGGTCAGAGTAACTTACACCAAAATTTTGTTCCCCAAACTCAAACCTTCTAACTAGAAAGACAATGTGCTAATCACAACCATGAATTTTGTCTATTTTGTTTCTAAATTGTGAATGCTTTATCATATCCTTTATGAGCCTTGTTTACATTAATTTCCATAGAAATGCCACGTATCTTTGCCCTTGCCTTCACCCCAATTGATTGCCAATACAAGTCAGTGCCTGAGACTGGCCAGTGCCTTTGTCAGTTGCACTAGCATCGATCATCCTGGCATCCGCTTTGTCTTTCTTAGTTCTGACTCTTAGTGTATTTTTTTCTCAGGCCGGTATCATATCAAGGGCAGTGGGACCAGAGACTGACTTCAGGAATCCACAGCAAAAATTAGAATAGTCAGGAGATATCACTTCATTGTTTAATATCTCTATGAATATTCCCATTTGTGTCACTCTTCTATAAATCAAGAAAGACTTTTGGTCCTGTCTATGCATCCTGAGAACACAGGAAGTTAGGAGATAGCCTTCAACAGACAAGTGGTGTTCTAGAGGCCAGATAAAGATCAGCCTTGATGAATACTATAGATACTTAAACAAAGTTAGGCCTTAGAATTGAAAAATAGATTTAATAACATAGGTTATTGATATCTTTGGATAGTAGAGCATATCAGACTTATGGGAAAATCCCTGAATGAACTAGAGTTCAGAGTTTAGAAGAAAAATTATTAAATCATATACAATAAATACAGGATCTTTACTATAAGAGGATTTTTACTGTAAAAAGAAGAAAGAAGCTACAGAACAAAGTATTTGAAGAAAACACATATTTGTTTAAAATTGGGGAATAACATGAGCTTGAGAGGAAGGTTACAGAAATAATTAAAGGTTATAAAGAGGTCAGAGAAAAATGCTTTGACTTTTTCTCAAGCAGCAGAGAGGGAATACCATGTTTACCTCCTGTAATTGTTTCCCTATTCATCTTAGACAGTGTCACAGTTACCTCAAGAATATTATTTCTTTCCGTTCATTTTTTGACTGACTGGTTTCCGTTTGTGAAGCCACGTTAGAGACTTTCCAAAGTTCAATTATGTCCATTTTTTTTAACTACTCAAAAATACTGAAACAAGAGAACTTTTGAGAAACAGAACTTCAGTGTGCTGACTAGTATTGGGTTCTATGCAATACTGATGTTTGGACTGTCATATAAAAAAGACTGCAGGCTGTCAGGTCTAGATATAAATACAAATTTTTTCTGTCTTAGAGGCTTGAAGTTCAAGATCAAGTACTACCTGAACTAGATTCTGGTGAGGCCTCTCTTAGATTTCCCAGCAGCATCTTTCTTATTCTGCTCTCACACAGTCTTTTTCTCATCCAGAAAGGTAGATATCTTTGTCTTCTCATCATTAGCTCAATCTTTTGGATCAGCCCACCCATCATTCTTACAGACTCTTATCCCTAAACACGGTAAAATTGAAATTTATAGAAATTGTTCCTAGGAACACACTTCTTTCAGTGTTAAAATAATTGTTCCTGATCTTCTTGATAATAGAACAGCATCAGTTAGTGTTCATTAGAGACACAGACGTCATATAAAATATATGTGTGTATGATCATAAGAAGGATTAAGTCAGTTTACAATGACTGCCTGGGGGATCAGGGGTGGAGAATACAAAATGGCTACGCATGTGGTGGAGAGCCAGAGGATCCGGTGACAGGTCTAAGGTCTGGAGATACTTTCAGAGTCTGGTACAAGCCTGTATAGGAAAGTCAAAGGCCGAAGAGTCTGTACTGGAGCCTGGAGGACCTGGACACACGAGTCCAGAGGCGACGGCGAACCCCGGGGCTCCTCTGAGGAGGATGAAGGGAAGGCTCCTCCTTCCTCCCCTTCTTCATCCCACCCAGGCTACCTTCTGCTTGGCGTCACCCACATCCTGCCCCCGGGTGGGTCTCCTCAGCTCGTGGCCTACATGTCAATCATTCAGACACAACCTGAAGTTTTCTCAGCTGTTGGGCAGTTCTTTCTTTTTTAACTAATTGACTTTATTGGTACATTTTATGTACATGTTATGAGCATAATCAACATTGAAAATTTGTGTCAGTATATGACACGTCTTAATTTTCATTTTTCCCATCCCCCTGCCCACCCTAACCCCCAGCCTATACACACACACACACACACACACACACACACACACACACACACACAAGCTTGCTAGCTTTCCTTCCTTCCTCTCTCCCTCCTCCTCTCTTTTCTCTCTCTCTCTCTCTCTCTCTCTCTCTCTCTCTCTCTCTCTGTCTCTCTCTCTCCCCTCTCTCTCTCTCTCTTTCTTCTTTTCGTTTTTCTTTTACTTCTTACTCGGGTTAATGTATCATAGTTAACAATCCACAAGTACTGTTGCCTGAAAACCCTGAGGACAGATCTCTGGCTGATGGCTATTATGTGCTTTTCTTGGTGAACTCCTTGCAGTTTTGACTTTTGTCTTTTGGTGCTTCCTGGTGAACAGGTGCATCTTTTTAGAACAGAAGATGTGTGTCACTTCCCATCAAGTCTTTAAAGTTTATTTATTTAGCAGATGCATCAAACAGAGCAGAATGGAAACATAGAGCTGTAATTAGATTAAAATTCAAGGGAAAGGTAAATGTGACAAAGTGCATCATGACCAGATCACGGGTCCTTGACAACTAAGTTCTGGGTAGTAATTTAAGTTCACGTTTCCCCTCTTGGTATCAGTTCATCATATGACACTGGCTCATGAATTTTCTGCTATTTAATCCTTCCATAGTACTTCTGACTGAGCTGCACAGTTTCTGTTTAATGAACTGGATACTGGAATCAAGAGCAGTCAACTCTCTCACTGCAACAGACCATAGAGCACTTCTGATCACCCTGGCGATCTGTGCAAAACGATTCTCTCATGTAACTTTGCTTAGAGCACTTCATCAAGACAAAAAAGAAAAAAAGAAAAAGAAAGAAAATCAAATACCAGAGCAGTAGCTGAGTTATATAAAAAGTTACATTTGTATAAGAACATAATGTATTAGCCCATCTGGTTAAAGAGACAGACTAAGGAGTTTGGGAAAGATCATTCTACTGAATATCACTCATCCAGAAATACAGAAACTGCAAAAATCCATAATATATTTGAATCTGCTAAAACCATAGATTTTGCAGGGCTCACAGATGAGGACCTATGCAAGCCTGGTCTTCTTTGGTACACATTAAGTACTACACGCAAAAACTGAGGTTAGGACTTACATTCCATCAAAATTATTTTAATGAGCCATTTTTTCTTTCTACTTCATATATTTTCTAAGTTAAATAATAGAACATAAAATGAGAAGTTATTATTGAAAGGAAGAAATCGTAAATATATTTTAAATATGTGAAATAATAATAATAAAAGATATAATACTATGATCAATCTAGCCTTATTTAGAGTTTATCACTTTCCTAGTTGAATACAATTGCTATCACACATACATTTTCCCTTTGTAAGTGTGTGCTGCCAGGTCTGTGTTAGACAACTAAATGAAGTTATTTTGGATTTTATCTTAGCTATCACATTCTACAAATCCTAATCAGTATGGTAAACATGAACTAGGTTAGAGCCTTATTTTCGATTTTTCACACTGTGTTCCACTACTGTATCTCTAATTTATCCCTGAATATATAGCTTAAATTCATTATATTACTGATTACTTATTTCATTTGCTTTGTGTTTATTGAAAAATCAGTATAATATAAATTTCTTTTTCTAAAATTTTTGAACTACATGAAATTAGCATATTAGCAAAACATGTTACTTTAATTGTTTTATATTTATAGTATGTATACTGTTTATTAATTAGTAAAAACATTTTAAAATCCTCAAAAATATTTCTCAGGATTAATGATCAATGAAACATTTTTATGTTTATTAGGAACATTTAAGATAAATTTATAGAGCCATTGATTATAAAATACATTAAGTTAATTTTTGATTCACACATCTCCTTGAATATAATATCTGTAAATGATATTTAACTATATTTACATCTACATTCATCCGATCCTAAATTGTTTAACAAATAAAAGAAAAAATTGCTGTTTTATAATTCCCAAGAAAAAAATGCAAGTTTAACTTAAGCTATATAAAATACCAAGTATGAAGACAAGTTAATTATGTCATTTACAAAAGTAGAAGCTACTGATATGATGGGTTTTATCTTTTGAACTCCCAAATAGAAAAAAAAAAGGGCTTGCATATAGCACAAAAATGACATCCAAAAGGGAGTACTTTTGGATATCACAATGCACAAACATTCTCAAAATGAGAACAATTTCTATTGTTTTATTATCTGGAAAGTATACTTTTACTCTGGATATTTTTATGGAAACAATACTAGGGAATCTATTCATGTAAGTTTAAGACAAAAAGACACCTCCCTAATTACTGTCATTAATTAGCAGAAAATCATTCTCATGATTTTGAATGGGGAAAAATGCACACCACTAAATAAAAAGCTCTGCTGAAGGTAAAGATCCCACAGGAGATATTCTGAGTGTAGCATATGTTTGTTGTCATTTCTTCTTTCCCACGCTTGGTGAATTGCATCTTTCTGAACTGTAAGGCTTGTGAAAGGTTATTAACTACAGAAGAACTTGAAAAATGAGATCAGAATAATTCTAGTTTCATTTCATTTTAAGCTAGAGTGGAGCTGGGATAACCGATTTACAGAATAGGTTTAAGTACTTGATAATGAACTAGGTGAATCTCTGATATAGCATTAGAAAAAAATATTGTTTACATTCTAGGCATATTTGTCCTGAGAGTTAGTATCTTAAAAAAGATGAAGTTAAGGGGAAAAGAAAGATGTGTCTATCACTAATGGCCAGGCTTTTCATTTTAAGCTAAAAGGACATGTCTTTACATTTTAGTAATAACAGAATCTATCTACAACTGTCAGTCTCAGGGAAAAAAAAGCTGTTCATATAAAATTCATAGAACTATCATAAGGCTTTGGAGAGAGTATTGCCAATTCTCTCTGGGCCTTTAGTTTAAATGCCATTTCTAGTCAACTGCAAGGATTTTTAAGGTATTTTAGCACTGGCTTTTTTCCTGAGGATATATTGGATCTTTCAGAGAATTTATGATTTTTAATAAAAGTTTTTGTAGTACAAGTTGTTATAAAATACTCTTTCACATAGAGTCATTTGCAAATGACTTTTGGAAAAAGATATCCTGGGATTTTAATTGATTTTCAAGTGGTAGAAAATGGTCAAAATTTGCCAGGTCTAGGGTTTTGTGAATAATAAGGTTGACCATATAGGAAAATTAAAAGAGGATATTCCTCATAATCCCATTTATAGCAGGAAAGTATAAATTATCAGTCCAAGTTATCCTGGGATCCTTTCAAAGAAGGTCTGTTATATACGTATGCACAGGAAAGCCATTCAACTATGTTAAGCCTGAGATGGCCTCACGTGGACATTCTAATATCTTAATGTCACAGACCAACCCTTCCTAACACAGTCATGTAAACCTGAGCTATTCTCTTACCCACTTGACAAATTTATCATTGTTTCAGAAATTTTAGAGATATATATCACAAATAGGGAAATAATTTCTTTTTCCATAAATACTCTGGAACTTGTAATTTTGTTGATACAGGTTTTATTTCTGTTTTTGTTTTTAAGACGAGGTCTCATTTTGTAGTTCAGACTGGCCCTGAACTCACTATGAGCCCAGGCTACCTTGAACTCACAGCAATCCTCCTGCCTCTGCCTCTTGAGTGCTGGGATTACAGGCGTGAGTCACCACGCCTAGGATTGTGATATGTAGTGCTACGGATCAAACTCAGAACCTTGTGCTTGCCAGGCAGAAGCCACAACCACTGAGCTAAATCCCTGGCCCTGTTGATATAGTCTTAAGAGAATTGTTGATATGTTCAAAATATATTGTGCAGTCATTTTTTTTTCAACTACCAATCCTCAAACAGTGAAATGTAGCTTTTATTATCATAAAAGCTATAATACTATGCTCCTCTGCATCTATTGGTGGTCAGCACTCGTTTGTCAGCTCATTAGTTGTTCAACCTTCAAAACACTTGTGGTGAAAACTAAGTAAAAACCAAATCAGATTAAGCACATTGAACACGTGCTGCTTCAAAAGGGAGCAATGTTTTAAAATTGAGACCGAATGGAGATAATAATCCCACAATTTCTAAATGTATTAGTTTGCATTTAATGTGTAGGTAGAAATCACGCTGTAATTAAAACAAAGACGCCACAACATAAATAAGTACTACGAAGTGATGTAGTACCTACAAATACATGAAGAGAAGTTCAAGCAATTTTCTAGAACCCAGGAGGACCCTCCGAAGAAGCACAGCTTGAAAGGAAGCCTCCCCTCAAGGCTGTGGTCCACAACTAGCTGGGCGAGACACGTCCTCCTCCTCCAGGGTGGCAAAGCAGGAAACAGTCTATCTGTGGTAGATTTTTCTGGACAGCTGGAAAGTGCCAGCTGAGTACGGTCGATAGGTGGGAGCCACACAGAGGGACTTGAGTGCCACTGTAAAGGTGAGGACTGAGGACAAGGTGTCTGGGCCTCAAGGACTGTTACCGCGGCCAGACCCAAGCACATGGTCCCCAGTGACACTTACTCTTCCTATGACTGGGCCGAAATCTCCTTGGACACAGTCACATGGCTAACTCACTGGCAATAAAAACAGCGGGAAAAGGAGACGAGTAGTTCAGGGAAGCGGAACAAGGAGGAAAATCTACAGCCCACAAACAGGTCTCCTCGCACCCTTCCTGAAGAGAACACTCAGTAGTTGCTAGTGTAGAAAGGATACGCTAAGGTGTCCGGTTATAATAACGGAACCGGAACAAACCAACACATGAATAACTCAAACTGTGAGAAATCGAAGTTTTACAATTGCCTTCAATTTAAGAGCTCTACTATTTATAGTAAGCCGAATAAGTAAATTTCAGGTACTGATATATTATATGGAACTGGGGAGTCATACAAGAGAGATACTTTGTGACCCAGCAAATGACAAAATCAGTGTTTTTTAGGAAAGTAATAACAGTGTAGGAAATATTCCATATAAAGTATCTATTTCTTCCTACACCATTTTCCACAGTTATCTTAGAGACACAAAGAGAATGGGGAAGCTAGGTCTGTGTTAGTCTACAAGCAATGTTTAACTTTGAGGACAAAACTCTTTTCCTTTAATGTGACTTTCCATTGGTTCAAATTATGATGAATCTGAATTTTACCATTGGCTGCTGTGTTGATTTTCCAAATGCTTAAAATATAGGTAAACACCTAATTGAGAAACTATTCCAAGTGATCCTCAATTCAATAAATTTACACATATAATTTTGAAATCCCAAAGTTTACATGGAGGCAAAATGATATAGATGAATAGCGTTGTTTGGGAAGTTGATACCTGGTTTTACATTCTAGCTGTTCCTTGTTTTGACGGTCAACCAGAGCTTGCTTTATTTCATTATGTAATATTTAAATGTGGAAAACAACTTCTTGTGGAAAAATTGGAAATTAGCAGATCTAACCACCGTGGGCTCTAGGAGGCCTCCAGAAGTCTGATTCAATTCTAGCACTGATTTAAAGTCCAGGATCCTATCTGAAGGTGAGCAGGTCAATAGATCCACATTTTATCATCAAAATCACTTTAATCAGGTATGCCGGCTATGAGTGAGACTTTGTGTGGGAGTCATTCAAAGGACCATTTTTCTGCCCTCCTGAAATTCAAGAAACAAATTGTCCATGTCTATAATACATCAGCGGAACAGGCACGAGAGAACAGTGATAGGTATTCTGGACATGATCCACACATACTAATAAATGACTCAAATTGGAGAGTAATATATTTCAAACCCTTGTCTAGCTTTCCTTTTTTTTTTTTTTGAGACAGGGTCTTGCTTTGTAGGTTCAGGCTGGCCCTGAGCTCACTATGTAGCCCAGGCAAGCCTCGAACTCAGCAATCCTCCTGCCTCTGCCTCCCGGGTGCTGGGATGACAGGCGTGAGCCACCACGCCCGGCTAGCTTTCCTTTTGTCATAAAATAAATTTCCATTAAATGATTTTTCATATTTTAAATTTAAGGTTGATATTCATCTTCACTGATATAAGGCATCAAAAGCTCAAATATCAGGCTTTCTGGTGAAAGAGCAAGAATATTTGGGTGTCCCAGAAAACTTCTAATTATGTTACTAGATCATGCCTAGACACGCCCACCCCCAATGATTGATTGCTGAGGGCTTTAACCAGGGGAAGGCTTTTTTCACTTCCAAAGTAGCGATGTTGTCTTTTATTTGTTCAGATGCTTCCTAATGATTCTTCTAGGTTCGCTAGGGTTTCTTTCATACCTTTGGTTTTTTAAAAATTTAATTTAATTTGAGATGCTGAGGATTAAACTCAGGACTTCGTGTTCCACCACTGAGCTTCCACCCAGCACCCACCCCGATAATGTTTCTAACAGGGCAAAGAGAAGATGAAAATGGACCAACGCTGCTCTGTGACTGCAAAAGAACACAGAGCTTTTGACTCACATAGATCTTAGTCAGATTTCAACCTTTTGAAGCCAGGCTTGAGAAATTGCTACCTCTGTTCCCAGGAGAGACTTATAAGATCAATAAGCCTTTCTAGGATGCAGTGGGTCAGAACAGGCTATATCTTCTTTGCCACCTCGGAATGCTAAAGTACTGCAAGGATGCAATTCACACATACTAATACATGCTTCAAATTGGAGAGTCATATATTTCACTGCCTTGTATTTAATATATATGATATAACTGTGATAGAAAGTTATTATTTCTTCTTTAATGCCTACATTTTAGATGGAATGCAGTTACATTTATATAAATTTAGTTTACAGCTAGGAGAGATATTTTTCCCCCCTGGAAAATAAGCAAAGAAAATAGTCGTCTTTCCTCTACATCTGAACTTCCTTATTTGACAAAGAATAGCTTTTACTATGAGGGACTATTGGAGAAGAAGCCTCCCCTCCTCTTTTAAAGTGAGAAGAATTCCGAATGCTCTCTCCACGGACTTGTGGATTTCACTTCTTTTTCCCTCATTTGCCTGATCCTAAGAGGCTTCTTCCTTTGTCCTCAGAGACTCTGCTAACAAATCCCTGTGGAGTGTCTCAGAAAATGTCATTTTCTGTGGTAGGAGGTGAGCTACAGGCATGCACAGAAATCACTACCGCTATTTGCCCTGGGTCTTTACTATTTTCAGCAGTAGGCTGAGATGCACTGAGAAACACCGAGCAGCAACCCATGAATATGTCTGGCAGAAATATGACTGACCCTTAATCCCGACACCCTGCAGGTTTAAGAAGCTCTCAGTCCCTTTCCTGCCTTCTTTCAAACCACAATTGCCCTGCTGGTTGAGTTTTACTGCTTCATTAATCATGGATGAAAATTCTGCTTTTTTGTTTCCTAATATGAAATTTAAATATGAATAACTATGGGGAGATATATGAATGGATAGAAAATAAAATATTTTGGTATTTGACATTTAAAGATTTTGCCTGACTTCCTTGCCTATTCATGATCAGAAAAGGTTATTACATTATTAGATAAACTTCAAACAAAGGCAATAAGATAACAGCTCCCATGTGTATTAGTAAAAGCAGCTACACTGCAACAAATACACATCTAGGTCATGAAACTGCAGAAAGAGCTCATGTTCAGGTGAGGTCACTTGCTGAAGTCTTCCTCCCACAGATCAGCGAGGCCAGCCTGATTTTCCAAGGACTCTCTGTGCCATATAACTTTCCCTCTTGATCCATCCATCATGGTGGCTTCTGAAAGTAAGTGTCAGGTTGCACTCAAGACAGACGCTGTTATTAGCATCTCCAGTCCAGGCAACTACTCAAAGGGTTTGTGTTCAGTTGAACAGACTGTCAGCTATCTTGGAGTGACAGAGGGTTAGCTCTCCTTTTAATTCAAATAAGGATGTGTATAGCAGCAATTGAATCTATTTGCAGTACCCGCTTCTTATTAGTGTTTGCCTTTCAGTTGATAGTACTCTGTTTCCCATCCGCGGAACCTTCAGTCATATAGAACATTACTTCTAGGGGGGTTTGCTAACACATCTCTTCATCTTGTCTCCTGTGGCTTGCTGTGGAACCGTTCCATTAAAATGATAACAATAAACTTCCAACTGGCAAAAAAGAAAAACAGTGCTCAAAATACACACGCATTATTAACAGAGAAGATTATTCTCTGCTCAAACGTTGTGCTTGTCCAATAGAAGTAACTTACTCCTTTCTTGAAAATTCTTTAATACTTAGACTCCTCCTCACAGATGGTCTTTCTGAGGAGAACAATACTGCTAACAACTATGAAAACGTGAGACAATGAGGAACTCTTCCACTTTCACCTTCTAAATATCACGGTGTGTCTCATCTTTCCACCACAAGATATTCCAATGGATACAAATATGTAGTCCACAGTGGTAATGATTACTGAGAGAAATATTATTTCAAAATCCTATTTGACAATCACATTTGTGTTGAATAATGAACCAGGTTCACATACAGTTCCTTGAATCTTTCGTTGTGTCTACTGTTGGCAAAAATTCTACTGAGGTGTGTTTAAAGAGGGTAAAAATATCTTAGACGGAATGTGGATGCTACCCAACTTTCTTTCTGCTCGGTTTGATGTCAAAATTATGGGATTGCTTGACTTTTGAGAGATAATATTGCCAGAAATTTATAGGCAATCGTACTAATTTGTCACTGAGAAATCAGGAAACGATAACTGAACCTGTGGGAGTGAGTCTTCCTGCTTCCATGCCGTGATGATGTTGAGATTGCCCAAGCTTGCCTGGGAATGTGGCAGGAGAGGGACTGAAAATGGGACGTCGGTTCCAACTTCAATTAGCCAAAACCATCGCAAATGTCTAAATGACGGGATGTTAGACTTGACATGTTTTTGACTAGAACTTGACATGGAGTCACGCAAACTTTGTCCTGTGTTGACTCCAGACTGTAACAGAAGCTGCCGGAATGGATGGAAGCATCGCAGTTCTGCTCATTTAGCGATCATCAAACTTAATGTCAAATGCATTGGCTGTATCAGGTGTGTCACAAATCAAATGTGAAATCACTCATAATTATATCACTTTGCACTGCATACTTTAGTTATTTCATAAGCGCCAGAATGAATAAGGATTCTCTCCCAGCTCTATTTATTAGATGGATCTTCAACACATTTATTTTCCAGTTTCCTACCTTAGAAAAGGACATTTGCAAATGTGCTCAGGGAATTTACTTACCTTTTATAGAGTTCTTTCTACTCTTGTCTCTTCAGTAATAACAAGAAATCCTTAATGTCAGCGTTGTCCCTGTTTGGATTTGAGCCTATGAGATATTTGATGAAATTGGTATGATTCTTAATTTTTTAGAGCAGGTACCAAAAACTGAACTGTAAATTTTTTTAAAGAAAAACAAATAAGTGGTAGGACCAGCACTTGAACTTATATTGCTTTGTGGTACTCTTGCTCCTCAGCCCTCTTGCTGTTTTAGTATAAAATTTGCTAGAAATAAGTAAACACTTGTTTGAAAAGATCATCACTCCAAATGATATTGCCACTCAAAAAACTACGATTTCAAGCTTTAATTGTTTGTAAGTTGGATCTATTTTCAGCTTTTATGCTTTCAATGTAGAAATGAGTTTTATTTTATTCCTAGTAAAAGTCAATGCTTGTTATCACTGTACATGAATTTATTGAGGATATATTTTTAATTATCAGACAAAATAACTAAAACATGAAAGGAAATCCATGACTAGCATTAGCTTACAAATTCACTGTGGTAGCGGAGCATGATGGGCAAAATGGATTGAGTAGCTGTTAAATAAAATAATATGTAATATATTACATATATGAATAAAGGTTCAAATAAAAGTATAAAACAGTAGGTTTTTTTTAGCTTTATTGAGAATGCTATGGAAAACAGCACATAATCACTCTATAGTTTGGTACATCTGCCTAAGCGGCCTCGTTACCATCACCATAACAGTGGTGACAAATACATCTCTCAGCTTTAAATATGTGCTGGGGGCCCTTCCTGTTTTGTTAGTTCATTATAATAAAACACTGCAAGTGAGGTGGACCCTTTCAGATGTCTTTATTTATATACATAGTTTGGTACGAAGAGTATGTTACAAAGCACATATTTGTTTTTGTTTTTTTTTAAAGCACATAATTTGTTACAAAGCACATATTTCACCTTTAGAACTGTGTCTTGGTACTGTTGAATGCAACTTTCCACATTTTATCCCTGCACCCCCTGGCAACTATTCTTCTACTGTCATTTTGTACATGTGCCCATTTTAAATGCCTCACATAAGAAGATTCAAGCCATATTTACGTTTAAATATATGTACTTAACTGACACACAAATGTTTTCTAATTGTAGTTTGAGTTAATATATTTACATAAGATTTAAGTTTTTACTTATGTCAGTAAGTTTCCAAGATAAATCATTTGTACTATGTTACAATGCCATTAAAATAGACCTAGTTAATAATATCTTTATTAAAATCTGTTCATTATGAAACAAAGAATTAGAAATCTATTTTCATGCTATTTATGTCAGTAAAAGAATATAATGTATTGGTAGAATGAGACCAGTCAGTATCGGTTTAATCTTTTTCTTGCCTTTGTATTTGAAGTTCTAAAAAGGTTTCCGTTAGGATAAAAAAGAAAAAAAGCGTGGCTATTTTGATATAATAATCTTATTTAATTCCTTGAATCTCTATATGCTAAAAACTTCATGAAGTTTTACAACGTAAAAGTGTTTAAAAAGTAGTGCATCTGAGAGCACATTTGGATTTTCCTTCCATTTTGTTTAAATTGAAAAATGTTAGATCATATTATTCTCTTTATCTTGTATTCCCTCAACATAAGTACCCATTTACACATGCTCTACTAAAATTAATTAAATATCTAATAATTATAACCAGTACTCTTCCTGTGTGATGTATTCCATCTATGAAGTAGGAATTAGAATTTTTATTTTTTTTTTGAAACAGGTTCTTGCTTTGTAGTTCAGGCTGGCCCTGAGCTCCCTATATAGCCCAGGCAAGCCTTGAATTTGGCAATCCTCCTGCCTCTGCCTCTCAAGTGCTAGGAATTAGAAATATTAGAACAATTCTATAATATTTTAAGATTTTAGTTGCAGGATTATGACTTTATATCTTAAAAAAGCATTGAATAAGAAGTTTCTATGATATGTGGAAAAATATTAGTCTTCTAATACTGATGATGTTCTCTCTTAGAAATGACTCACTGTTAATTTGAGCTGTATCATTAGCAATACAAAAAGAAACAAATGAGAAAATTTATTATTTATGCATTAACAGGACCAGGTAAAACATTAAGACATTGGCTGAGTCAAGGGGATGGTAAGTTTCATAAAAGAGTAACTATAAGGTGATATTGATGCTGGTTGTGGGAAAATCATGAGTAGGATATGGTTAGGTTCCTTGTTTATGTGGCTGCCTTCTTTCTATATAATCTAATTTTAACATTTTATTTGTGTTCAAATGCTACCTTCCATTTCATTATTCATCATATTTATTTTACATGATATTATTCAAATTCTTATGTGTCTATGTTTCTAATAGAGGAAATGAAACCAACAAAGGTGAATCTAATCATAAATACAAGATATTCTAAAATAATCAGGATGCTGGCTTTAATAATATTTTTCTTCCTATACTATATAAGTGCTACATCTTCCTAATATGTGAAAGTTAAAAAAAAATAAAAAAGGACTGTGCAATTTGCTTTGCTCTGGTACAGCTGAGAAATCCATCATTCATCCTTCCTTCTAAAGCCTTGACCACTTGATTGGCCTTTCACTGACCTTAATTTCTCTGTGAACAGGCTCTCGTGGAAATGCTTCATGTCATGTTTGCTCAAGAAAAGAGAAAATGGAGAGGGGGAAAAACAGTTGAAATAAAGGTTTGGTAAGAAACTAAGTGACATTAAGATGACCTATTCACTTCAAAGTCTTGATAATTGGCCAGGGAGATCAGAACAATATTAGAAAATGGTTAATAGGATAAAAAAGAACAAAGGTACCTGACAGGGGCTCATTTAAATTCTTTAATATGTATATTCATTTCCTCATAATCTAAGTATAAAATGTATAAATTCAACATTATAAAACAGCTCAAACATTATCAGTGTTTTTACCTTAAGGTGTTTAATTTGCTATCAGAACAACTACTTTGGCAGCTTAGGGAAGTTTCTCTCAACAAGCTGAAAATAAACCAAATTCTCCCTCTCTCACTGATTTTCAAGTGCTTCTATTTCACAGAACCAAAGCTATTAGAATGCAACCAGGCAGAAAATATATTCATATAACTTGTGCATACTGTAAAACATATATGATCATCAGAAATAAAATGACATCAGAGTATGATGGGATTCCTATTGAAAGAATTTGAAAATAAATAATGTAAAAATAATCTGTAACCCGCTCCTAATGCATCTTCTTCCCGCTTCACAGAGACACCACAGTAATCCAAGAACAGGAGTTAATATCAGGATCTTGAGCAGAGTAGAGGGTATTTAATTTATCAGAAGAGCCAACATCAGAGAAAGAGAGAGAAAGAGAATGAGGGAGACAGAGACAGAGACATACAACTAATTCTTCAATACAGTGAGAGAATATGCAACAATGGGAAGACATTAAAGAGCTTGTTTCTCAGTTCACTTGTGCTTTTGTATACTATGGCCTGGCTGTGATAGAGGCAGCTGGAGCTGGACAGTTGGGAGTAGGAAAAGCCAAGCCTTATGAATCTCTGACGCTTTTACTGAGGAAGGCATCCTTAGCTCCAGATTGAACTGATATTAAAAATGCACATAATTGGGATTCTGATTTCCATCCAAAATCTTTCAGTACGTGAAAATAGATTCATGCAAAATTTCCCAACTGTAATCACTAAATTAAATTAAATTGTATTTAAAAGGAGAAAAACTATACAACATTGGTGGGACACTGATCACTGGTCTAATATGCAAGTTGCTTTTTGTGATTCTTCAGTTTAACCAAGATAACACCAAACATACACTTACTTGAAAAGTCACGATGTATAACAAGTGTCTCATAATTTTCTGTTATGTTAAAACTCTTAAAATACGACTCTGCCCAGCCCTAGGAAACCTTGACATCTGTGAGTCCTTCTTCCAAAATAGTCCATGTATCCTTGTAAAACCACCTTACCAACCATATGTCTGCAAAACTAAGTATCGATATAAAAGCTTCACAAATGTAAATTATGAAAAACTTACTATCATATCAATCATTCTTTTATAACATTATAAGCCTATTTAACCCTGAAAGAACTCTAAGTGAACAATTGTTTTTCTTTTTTGTATACAAAGCAATCAAGCAACAAAAACATGAAAAATTTTCCTTCCATCAACTACGAAACAAATGAACCTTTAGACTGTATCAGTAGTGTGTAAATAAGACCAATTCCACCTTCTTTCCTGGCCAGTTCCTGTTGCTGGATACAACTACACATGCTCAGAAAAACGGATGTGCTGTTACCACATGACAGGCAGCACCTTTGAACTGGACAGGAAGGAAGTTCTGAAATAAAAGAGCACATTCTTAGGTTTATGCTCTTATTGTATCAAAAAGCCATCTCCAGACCTGCTACTATAAGGATTTTATAGTATCTTTACCAAATCTTTCTTCTAATGTAAATGTCAAGACATTTTCTTTTGAAATTTTGAGTATGACAAGTATCCTATTTTCACCATTTCTTCTGTCTTATAAATAGAAAGCTACCCAGTGAAATAAGGCAAACAAAAAATAATCTAAAACAACAAAAAGAAAAATCCAAAATTTGTAGATAATGAGGTGAGTGGAATACACAGGAAATCTTAGGAATCAACAGGGGAAAAAAAAGAGCAAAATGGTTTCTCAAAGTTATTCCATAAAAATAAAAGTATAGAAAATTGGCATTTCTATATTATTGATCACCATGAATGAAAATAACACTAAATTATATATGAAAGCCCAGCATAAGGAATTGCTAAGAAATAAGCTTTAAAATATTTGTAATAAAATTTCCTTCTTCTGTGGCAATTCTACACTAAATGCCACAGGCTCAACCTTTGCATAAAAGTTCTGAAACAAACATAAATGGACAGATTGTGATTCTAAGTATATGCATTAGCACTACGATTATCTATTTTACACAAAGTAAACCATGTGTTCAATGATATTTTTATTAAAATTCAAACAAGATATGTATTACAAAATTAATACTAAAATGTAAATAATTAAGAGTAGCTAAAATGGTGTAAGCCTGGAAGGTCATTCCTTTTTAAAACCCAATTATGTTGTGTGAAAAGAAAAATTGTATACTAGGACAGTGATGTTAGTTGATTCATAAGTGCCCCTTCTGAAAACTTCTCAAATATTTGTCAACAGTAAAGGTTGACATGAATGCTATAAGAAGTGACATGAATGCTATATCACAGAGAAAATCAGTTAACTAAATACCAAGCATCAATATGTACAAAACAAATAGAACACTGAGAAATATAAACTTATTGAAGCATACACTCATAGTTGTAATATAAAAATTTAAAAGGCAAACTATTTTTAAAAAGCTGTATTTTTCACACAGAATTAGATAGGAAATTATGACTATGGGAAAGCATACAGTGAAAATATTAAGTAGCATTCCATGGGATCATTAATGGTATCTGTAAACATGGATGACTTTCAGGGCTCCAGAATATTTGATTAAACATTATTCAGTGTTGGGGGGGTAGGGGAGAGGGAGGGGAGGGAAAGAGAAGGGGGAGGGGGAGAGAGAGTAACATTTGGATTGATAGAGTAAACCAGATTGTCTTCCCTAACACGAAGAGGTCTCACATTTCCTATTAGCACACTCACCAAGGAAAGCTAGTGATTAATTAACTGAAGAGTGTAGTACTGATATGGGACCAGTCTCTCAGTGCAGTCAAGATGACCGCTGAGGTTAACGAGCAGAGCTTATGAAATAAATAATGCATTCTAAAAAAAAAATAAATTCACCTTGACTGCTACTATCCTGACATCCGCTCCTCATTACATTATTTCTGATCTCACACCCTCTTTCCTCTGCTCATCCAATTATCATTTTGCTTTGTGTCAATGCACTTCCTGCTTAAATCCTGCATTCTATGGTTGGCTTTTGGAAATTACAAATATTTCTGTATTTGTATTCATATATCACCTTGGAACATCTATCTGTCATTGTTACTGCAAGATCATTATTTTGTTAGATATCAAAGCCATATTTTTCTTTGTTCTCATTATAGTTGGTTAAGTATTTTATATTTTTGAATGAAAGAGGAAATCTTAAAATTTAATCTTTCCTTGGGAATATTTGGATTTCATTAGAAATAGGGAAAAAAGCCTTCAGGTACGACACTGATCAGTGCCAGTGATAAGACACCAGAAATATCTGGTGTATCCCCCACACACTACCGCGAGCTAGCCACCACCTAACAGTCTGCTTTAGAAAGAAGCATATTTTAAAATTGGCTACCCAGAGAAGGAAGTAATTTTACCTCTATATAGCAGACAACTAAGTTCTTGGCAAGACAAAATCATCTTCTTCCCAAATGCCTTATTGTGAGTTATTTTATTACATTTTCTTATTATCAAGAATTCAGAGTGGACACCATAATTCAGCAATCACAAACAATCTGACCCAAATAATGTCAGATACAAGCAATCTGACAGTAAGGTTAGTTTTGTGATTCCACGTCAATAAAACTATTTCCATCATCTATGTGTTAATTAATTTGCCTTCTGTTAGTTATCACTGGACCTTGTGAAATTAGCATCATGGAAACATTTAAAACACATTTAGTTTTTCATTAGAATAGCTATAGTAGTTTTAGAATCAAGGATAGCACGTTAAATCTATTTATGTGAGGTTAAATGAAGCTAGCATTTCCAAAAGGATTAATCAGAAAGTGTCTAAAATTTTTAATCACAGATTTAACAAAACAATTTATAAATTATAAATGCTTATTACTTAAAAGCAACATGCCTCATTATCAATGAAAATGTTTAATATCATTAAAAATAAATACTATTTTTGATAATAAATATAACATTTCAATAATTTTTTGGCTTTATTCACTGTGCATCAAGTTTTTGTTTGTAATAGAATATCTATGCACTAGGACTGATCTGAAAATTACATGAGAAAATACATATGTCGCCGGGCGTGGTGGCTCACGCCTGTAATCCCAGCACTCGGGAGGCAGAGGCAGGAGGTTTGCTGAGTTCGAGGCTTGCCTGGGCTACATAGTGAGCTCAGGGCCAGCCTGAACTACAAAGTGAGACCCTGTCTCAAAAAAAATGTAAATACTTATAACAAAATTCAACAAATGCCAGCTGCCCTTTTTCCCATTATATCACAATAGGTTGTAATTTTCATTCTCTGGAGTTCATAAATACCACTTTATGAGTGACCTTAAAATTACTTTACTGGAACATAAAAATGATGCATATTTATTGGGTAATGTGATGGTTCAATATGTGTAGATGTTGTATAGCATTTAGACCAGGAAATCTCGATAAACATATCCATTCTTTCAAGCAGTTATAATCTGTGATGATAACTGAAAAACTCTATTCTGTTCTTTTCAGGGACAGTGCATTATCACCACCTGTCATCACCCACCATTCAGTAACATACCAGAACTGCTCCTTCCTCTTCCACTGCAATGAAATGCCTGTTGGTCAACATTTCCCCATGACTCTCTCTGTCCACACTTCCAAGTTTCTGAAAAAAAATCACTCCTTCTGCAACTGTTTCTTTTTAGAGCTGCAGATGTTTTCTTGGTTTGGGGCCGTTTTTAATTTTTCATCTTATGCAAAACTTGAAGTCTTTACTTGGAATTGAGAAAATGCACTACGTTAGCAAGTTAAATCATTTTATATTCTTCATACCAAAAGTCATTTGTTTACTATTGGTGAGAATATTCACTCAGTATGTATTTCATTATGTATGAGTTATAGTAATGTTGCATTACTTACATCCAAAGATTCTTGAAATAAACAGAGCCTAGACTATGAAAATTATTTGAAATATTAGTGAATGCAAAGAACATAACACTGAGTAGTAACTAGATTGAGGGCACTATATAAAGTGCTTTATATTAAACTTAGGAGTAAGTCAAATATTAGTAAAGTTATTTTTATTAGTAATAGGTTTTAGAATGTAATTGTGTCAGAAAGACTGCTGCAGAAAGTATGAAAAATAGGAACAGATAACATAGTATACAAATAGATCAAAGGTGCAGAGCAGAAGTCTCAAACTCACCTATGTATACAGAGTTGCCTTTAAAGCAAATTACAAAGATAATGATAGTCATTACTCTGACTTGCACCGGAGACTTGAATATACAAGATGTGTAAATAAATAAGCTCATAAATTCAATGTATTTTACTAAAGTTTAAATCATAAATCCAGATATAATGCTTAAAATTATTAGCCAAAGTGGTCTAGCAAAAGTTTTTGTGATCTGAGATTAAGGAAAACACTCTTGATTAAGACATCAAGAGGAAAAGCAACCAGAATCTTTAGAGTCCATCAAAACTGAAACTTCCATTAATGTGTCTTTCCATGTTACTGTATATATATTGGATAATATTTGCATTTCCAGGACAAATCTTACTTGGCCATGACAGACAAACCTGATGATAAACTTCTGCATTCATTTTGTTGTTATTCTGTGAAAATTTCCTCTTCTCTTTTTATCAGGGCTATTGTTCAATGGGTCTCTCATAGTATTATGACTTGGCCTTGTTATCAGAATGTTGGCATTTGGAATAATTTTGGAAGTATTCTATGTTCTTTAACTTTTGAAAGAGTTTCAGAAATGTTGACTTTAACTCACTGAAAGTTATAATTTTCTTGTAATTATTCCTCATGGAAACATTACAAAAACTATTTGCATAGCATTTACATTGGATAAAATATTATAATTAATTGAGAGATTATTTAAAGAAGATAACTGCACATTTTACATGTATATGGTATGTCATTTTAAAAGAAACTTGAACATCTGCAGATTGTGGTATACACAGATTCAGAACTAGAATTTTAAATTCTAGAACTTGTGGATACTAAAGGACAATAGAATCTCAAAATAAATTAATATTAAAAATAAGTAGGGAGAGCCAGGGAGTTAGTACAGTGACATAGCAACTGCCTGGCAAGCTTGAGGTCCTGAGTTCAATCCTTGGTTATACATATATGGAAATCCTACCAATCAACAGTAGAAAACAAGTAGCCTGATGAAAATAAGTAAATGTTTGGATACATCCAAGATAAACATTTTGCCAACAGGGGCTCTACATTATTAAACAAAATGGAGATGCAAATCAAAACCACACTCAGAATTTTATATCTGTTACTATCACCATTATCAAACAAAACAAACACAAAATATAAGACATATTGATGAGGTCAAAAAATTGTAGATTTGGAACTATATTGTGGTATTGGTACACTGCAAAGTGATTTGACCCTTATGGAAAACAGCTGTTTGTCTTGTAACAACAATAACAGCAGGTTTAATAGAGTTCACAAAAAGAATATATGAATGACAAAAAATGTATAGACTTTTTTTTTTTTTTGAGACAGGGTCTCGCTTTGTAGTTCAGGCTGGCTCTGAGCTCACTATGTAGCCCAGGCAAGCCTCGAATTCAGCAATCCTCCTGTCTCTGCCTCCTGAGTGCTGGGATTACAGGCGAGAGCCACCACGCCCAGCGTTTAGACTTTTAATATAATTACTCATTAGAAAACAGAAGCAAATCTGTTAGAATGCATAAAACCACAGTGAATCACTATTATACACCCATTGAAATGGCTGAAATTTAAAAACTCAAACCACATAATGTCTGCATTATAGTATGTAGATGTGATAAAATAGGCTGTTCCTAATTCCTGGTGGGAATGGAACACTACCATTACTTTGCATTTGCTATATAAAGTCACATATACTTATATTCTAAAATGTTATACATATCTGATTAAGACAGCTTTAGTTATGATTTCTCCAAGTTGAAAATAAACTAAATATACTTTTAAAAAGATTTTACATGCAAAGTATAAAATAGTATCCAGCAATAATAAAAGATTATTTACATACTACATGAATAGTTCACAAAAGTATTAGACCAAAGTAAAGGAAGACCTACTTCTACTTTATATACTGAATAACGTACATGATACGAAACTGATAGGTAGCATTCTAGAAAATCCACAACTTCTGAAATAGGTTTCACATCAATGGCAAAGGCCTAAAACTGGTGAAAGGAATTGTCACTAAAGGATTTAAGGATGTTATTGCAAGTTGTGGAATAGAAACAATTTTATTTTAATCAATAACTGCCTGCATATCTCATAACTGATACAACTGTACACAAAGTCGGTGAATTTTGACATATGTAAATCAGGTCATAGCAAGCCAGACTTTAATAGTATACACGATCTCTTTCCAGTCTGTCAGTTATGCTACCCAGTTTTTCATCCAACGGATCCTCTTAAACCTATACTTCTTTTGCAAAAGTTGAACTCTATTATTTGTCCTTTGTTACTTTTTGACATGGAAAATAAAAACCCTAACCTTTTCTTAAAAACCATGTCAAACTTTTGATATATTGGAATCCTTAATGTTTGTGCAGTTAGATTGTTACTAAGCAAGGAATACATGAGTTTCATATAAAATAAACTTATTTTAGAATCTCAACGCTGCCACAATACGGATAAAACTCAACTGTGATGCTTTGACATTTAATTAAGTACGTGTTTTGAAAGCACTTGTCACACAGCCTGGCACTTTTCTGGTATCAGCATTAATTAAATTCCATGTCTGTAAATGAGACAAATGAAACAGTTTCAGCAATTTACCCAAAGGTCTCTGCTAGCACTGAGTGAGAATCTGGATTTTGGTTTTGAGTGGCACAGTCTGTAATACCCATACAAACAATATTTTCCCCAAATTCTTCAGCTAAGGACCAATCGTGATGCTTCATTGAAAATGGTGCATTATGTGACCCAGATCATGAGACTATCCAAACACACGTTCACTGAGCAAAGATTTCATCAATGTAAAAAAATTAAGAAAATAATATTAGAAGAAACAGAACTGGAAAAATATTTCTTCCAGAGCCGGGCATGGTGGCTCACGCCTGTAATCCCAGCACTCAGGAGGCAGAGTCAGGAGGATTGCTGAGTTCGAGGCTTGCCTGGGCTACATAGTGAGCTCAGAGCCAGCCTGAACTACAAAGCGAGACCCTGTCTCAAAAAAAAAAAATTCTTCCATTGTGTATTTGAATATCCACAGTAGATTCTGTCTTACAGAAGTTATTTGTTAATAGTACTTTATAAAATGAACCAATTTTTCTTTGACGTCTTTTCTAACACTGCTTCTATAATACAGTCAGCATTAATAATAAAACATCAATAGTATAATAAGATTTGAACATCTAAGTTTTTTAATGGAGCAGAAAGGACATCATTAAAATTTTTTAAAATGTTTGTTTTATGAGGCTTAACATAATAACAAAAATATAGTGCAATAGAGTTTACAAAGTGCTTTGCATATTACAAGAAATTAACCTTATGCAGTATTGGCCAATTAACTCCATAAGTAAATTATTTTTATTGGTCTTCTTATTATTTCCTATACTTAGCTGAAGAATATACAAGATATTAAAATATCTTCTCAGAGGGCTAGCGTGGACACTCCTCAGAAGAATGCTCTGTGCGTGGGAACTGCTGGAAAAGCTTCCTATGGAGCCCAGAAACACACAGGGAAAGATGGTCTCTGCTTAGGCATTTTTCACCGGGAAAAAAACAGGTTTCTGAGAAATTCAGTCAATTCTTATGCATATTACACGACTTCACGTTGTGACAGAAATTTTCCAAACTAGGATGGGAAACGCTGACACTGTGCTGGGGATAATACGAGGTCATAACGAGAAGCCACGCTTCCTCCCTGGAGGCGGACACAACAGCTCACCCGCGACTCCTGTGTGTTACTGAAAGGGAACCGCAAGAGGAGAACTAGAATTCCAGTGCTTAAGCAAAAATGCAAATGATGGTATGGAAATGAAAACAGCATTTTTGCATGTGGGGATTTGGAGAGGAGATGAAAGTGTTTTGATTTGGGATAAAAAAAAAGTGATCTGCTTCCTTGTGGGGATAGTTCTACAACTCTCAATTTGCTGAAAGCTACTGAATTGTACACTTTAAGTTTGTAAATTGTGTGGTATGTAAATTTTATCTCAATAGTCATATATGCATATGTATATGTGTACATGTATATGTGTGTATATGTATACACATATATATGTATATACATTAGAGTATACATATATAGAAAATATATGTATGTAAATAGAATATATATGTATATATAGATATAGAGTATATATGCATATATATCTACACATAGATATATTCTATATGTATATATCTATATATATCTAGAATATACATATACATATAGAATATATATGTATATATATAGAATATATGTGCATATATATATATATATATATTTACTTTTTTGAGACAAGGTCTCACTTGATAGTTCAGGCTGCCCTTTTACTCACTATGTAACCCAAGCTAATCTCGAACTCGGCGCCAACCCTCGTGCCTCTGCCTCCAAAGTGCTTGGCTTACACATATGAGCTATCGTGGCCGGCCTGAACAGAGTTATATTAAAAAGTTTGCATAGAGTTTTTCTATCTTAAGTGTTGAAACAAACTAACAAAAATCACATAAAATTGTATTTTCAACACATTCCGTTATTTTACTAAATGCTTATGTGAAATTTTTAATGTTTTATCAGAGAAAGACTATTCTCTATTAACACAGCATAAATTAATTTAACCTACTGGGTCAATAACTGGGGCAGAAGAACAGTGCATTCTAAAGTCAGAGGCGAGCAGCCAGCGTGGGGAAGGCTGAGCGATGGCCTGGCTGAGCAAGAGCCCCGAGGGGCACAGCGCGACGGGGTCTCCAGGGGCGGAAAGCGATCTCCGCAGGTTTCGGAGGCGGAGTGAGAGTCAGTGCTTAACAATTCTTTTTTACGGTTACCTTTCAGTTCAAAACCTCCCACTTGAAAAATTATTTAAAACCAGGGTTTGGTGGTTCACGCCTGTCATCCCAGCCCTCGGGAGGCAGAAGCAGGGGGATTGCTGCTGAGTTCGAGGCTTGCCTGGGCTACATAGTGATCTTAGGGCCAGCCTGAACTACAAAGCAACACTGTCTTAAAAAAAAAAGAAGAAGAAGGAAGGAAGGAAGGCAGGAAGAGAAAAAGAAAGAAAGAAAAGAAAGAAAGAAAGAAAGAAAGAAAGAAAGAAAGAAAGAAAGAAAGAAAGAAAGAAAGGGAAAGAAAATGAATATTTAGTTTAATATGCACTTAATTTAGGACAGAACATAAGAACTTAGTAAATAAGTATGAATAAAAAATTGGAAATATCACAGATTATAAAACACTAGAATGAGTAAAACTAGTAGACTGCATCTAAGGTAGTATTTTATTGGTTGAGCAGACATTGGCACTGTAGAATGTTTTAAAGCTGGAGAAAAATGAAACAGCACAATTCTTATCTTTAAGCCTCCTTTCTCTAAGAAAACTGAAAAGAGCTATTACAAAATACATGGCAGAAATAATGGAAGCACTTACAAAGTACATGGATAGTGGCGTAATCCACTGATGTCAGACTAACCCAAAGCCAAACTCTCCGGTGCCATTTGCAAGGCCCTCATTTCCTCCCTTGTAGTCAAAGCAAAATTTTATTTACCCATTCATTCATTAAATATGTATAAAACAGATTCTAGTTCCTCAATGTGATTATAAATTCTGAGGATACACTGATGATTGGACAGAATGGACCACTATCTTTGCTGAGCTTGAAATATTGTGGGAATGTAATTGTAAGAACAGCAATTAAAGTTGGTGTGCTACTAGAGCTGATAGTGGCCTTCAGTAGTCATAGTTACGAGTACCAGGGTACAGTCTAAAGATTCCGATTTACCTAGAGTCACCTAGCAAACATTTTAATTATGGTATCTGCAGGATTCCTGAATTTTTATTTTTATTTAATTTTTAATGTTTTTTTTTTTGAGACAGGGTCTCACTTTGTAGTTGAGGCTGGCTCTGAGCTCACTATGGTGCCCAGGCAAGCCTCGAACTCAGCAATCCTCCTATCTCTGCCTCCCGAGTGTTGGGATTACAGCCGTGAGCCACCACACCTGGCAGATTCCTGAATTTTACCAAGAGAAATTTTTGAATAAAGTATTTAGACAAGACGCTGATGCTGAAGTTATTAAGACAATATTGCAGTTTTATTATAATGCATGTCCCTTCGATGCATATAGGAGGAAATTTCTCATCTTTTGTTAATAGCCCTGTTAATGTCACGTGTAAGGAGATTTTTCTTTCCCTAATGGAGATAATAGGAGTAGAGTTATTTCATATGATAGCACTTGCTTCTAGCTTTTGTAATATTCTTTTCAAAAATCTACTCTGAATACTTAGTACTGCTCCTCTCCAGAAGCTACACCCCTGAGTTTTGGTGTCAGGCCATTACAAGTGTGAATCAGACATCCCACTCCCAAACTCTCTTTTATCTAAATTCATAAGACTTTCAGGTTCAGTGTGACTTAGAATTGAAATATTAATAGTTTCTGTTTTCCAAGATATTTTATATCATGATATAGTGCCTGTAGAACAGTTAGCCCAGCACCTGACTTTGTATACGCTCTTAGTGAACTCAAGCTCTACCATTACCATTAACATTACTATCACTCGGTTCTCTTGCTAGACAGGCCAAGCACTGCCCACACTGCTTGTGTATCACCACTCCAGTACAATGTTTGGAACGTGGAACACATGTTGACTGGCTTGACCATTGTCTTTCAAGATGTGTCAATAATTGCCTAGCATTTACCAGCAAAATTTGTATATATAAAACAACAGCTGTTGTATTCAAAAACACACACTAGAATTAATCATTTTGGTTTCTTTTGTGGCAACGTTTCACGTGTAATGACTTGGCAAGCTATAACAAACATGACTATAAAATCAGAAAATAGTATATGTCTGATACAGTGGGGAATATACTATGCTTCAAATTCATCAGATGCTTTTAGTATAGAATAAGCATCAATTCTTTCCTATATTGAAATTAAAGGGCAGTAGTCTTGTGGATTCATTACCACCCTTTGCATAAACAATATATTAATGTGTGCATATATGCACATATGAATGCATGCATATGTGTATATACATATGTTATATGTAATATGAAATATGTATGTGGGTTAGTTCATAGGATTCCTGAAGGTATTCCCCATCTTCCAAGGCTAATTTTATAGCTACAGAAACAAAAAATTTGAGTGTGGACTACGAGGAATACTGACTAAAATAGAAGTTATGTCGAAGGATAGAAATGTATTCATTTTTTTTAGTAGATAGGCGATATACTGATTCCATTAAAAGGACAGGCACTAAAACAAATTTATGGTAAGAAAGCTACGAGTGAACAGCTTGCTGTAGATCCAGCTTAAGAATAAACGTGGATACATTTAGAGTCCAGTGAAGTGGAGCGAGGATGAGACTGAGACTGGGCCGTGCAGGTACTGCTCCAGGTTGCCTTGGTTACATGAGTCCCTCTCTTGTTAACTGAAAATAACGAAAAGGACTATATTCAAATGAAATGAACAGTAATCGGCAACATGGAGTTTTAACTGAAAAATGTAATAGATTTGTAGTATTGCCAAGGAAAAATACTATCCTAAGATGCTGGAGTACTTTATCTTTGGGCAAGAAAAGAGAGTGAGGGGGAGAGTATTGAGCCTATCACTGAGAAAGCTCCTTGAATTCAGTCATACTATTTATTTCTGTTTTTGTGCAAATGAGCTCAATGTGATGGTTATATATTTGTTGATTTAGTCACCAATAGTTAAACCTTTGCTACATCTTGAGACAAAAGCAGTCATGGGCAATCAATTTATTTCTATCCTCATGGGGCCTCTATGTTGTCTCTGATATCCTTCCATCATGATGAGCAACGGGTTCCTATTTTGAATCTCTTGACTACAACACGGACATAGGGAGAATCCATCTCCCCACGGTCTCTATGATGACTTTTTCCAACCACGTGGACATGGCTCTGCTGGAGGACCCTAGTTTAGGACCTATCTTGGACTATGTGCAAGGCAGCTCCAGGGCCAATACCTTCTTGGAAGCCTTCAGATAATGATGGACCCTTATAATGGATCCGTCTCTCCATTTCTTTGACCTTTAGGCGGAAAATTTCTGTGTAGTGTTGTGTCATCATCAAACGTTCTGGGGCCAACAACAAAACCAGTTTTCCAGAGTGGTAATTGGTTCAGGAAAGCAGTTAAGAGCGCAGTACATTTGCTGTCACAGTTCATTCACTTACCAAAATTTCCTGGGGTTACATCTTAAAGAGTTTCTGGGTAATTTTTGGAAAAATCCATCAAAAATTTATTTAGAGATGAATATTTTCCAATCTGACTTGAAAGACATTGAATGTGGGGGTGGATAGCAATCCCAGGCAACAAGATCATGGCAGGGGATATCAAAATCTCCAGCTTGAAACTATAGTACAAAGCCATCATGATAAAAACAGCATGGTACTGGTAAAGAAACAGACCTGAGGATCAGTGGAATAGATTGTACTATCCAGAAACAACCCCAGATACACTAAGCCACCTCATCTTTGACAAAGGAGACAAACATCCTCAGTGGAGGAAAGATAGCCTCTTTAACAAAGGGTGCTAGAAAAACTGGTTTTCAACTTGCTAAAGATTAAAACTAGACCTACATTTTTCACTGAGCCCTAAACTATGGTTGAAGTGGATTAAATATCTAAATATTAAACCAGAAACACTAAACCTGCTGGAAGAGAGGTTAGGTAGAACTCTTGGAGAGAGTGGCATAGGGAAAGACTTTATGAGTAAAACCTCAGCAACGTGGGAGCTGGCAGAAAGAATCAACAACTGGGATCTCATCTTATTAAAAAGCTTCTGCACAGCAAGGGAAGCCACCAACAGGGCAAAAAGGCAACCCTTGAGTATGGGAAAGAATTTTCAGCTGTTTCTCAAAGGTCCTCTATCTAGAGTCCTTAAAAAAAACTTTAAAAAATCAGGCCCTCCAAATTATAAGACCCACTTCAAAAATGGCTATCTGAAATGAACAGACATTTTTCAAAGGAAGAAGTAAAGGCAGCTAAGAAACATATGAAGACCTGTTCAATACTGCTGGTCACTAGAGAGATGCAGATGAAAACAACACAGAGATTCCATCTCACTCCATAAGGAATGACTGCTTTCACTGAATTAGCCAACAACAAATGCTGGTGGGGCTTTGGGGAGAAAGGAACCCTTCTCCACTGTTGTTGGGAATGTAGACAGGTGAAGCCACTATGGAGAACAGCATGGAGATTCCTAAGAAAACTGGGACATGAGGTCCCATTTAACTCTGTTATTCCTCTATGAGGTATATACATGAAAGAATTAAAAGAATCATACTACAGCAACATATGTGCACCCATATTTATAGAAGCTCAGTTTGTAATACCTAAATCTTAGAAATAGCCCAAATGCCCATCGATGGGAGATTGCTGACTTTGAGGCTTGCCTGGGCTACATAGTGAGCTCAGAGCTAACCTGAACTACAAAGCGAGACCTTGTCTCAAAAAAAAAAGTGATAAATTTGAGTCACTTATGCTGAAATGAATTTACCATGAGGACATATTCATAAGTGAAATAAATGATACACAGATACATAAATGCCATCTTTTCTCTAGTATGAAAACCAAAGGTGTAAATGAATGCCAAAATGTATGATAGGTAATGTGAAATAGGAAGAAATATGCAAGAGAAAAGGGGAAAGGGTGGGGAGGGAAAAGTAAAGAAGGGAAAGAAAAAATTGATTGTAAAAACGGGAACAAAGTTATGTATGTAGGGAGTGGGAGCTGTATGCAGGGCAAGGGAAGGGGAAGATGAGACTCAAAATGTAACATGTACTAGTACACACTCAGTTTTGAATGTTGATCACAATGTATAGATAAAATGTACCAATAAAATCAATTAAAACACAATAATTTCTTATATTATTATCATGTTCTAAATGGAGTCAAGGAGCTACAGAAAATTTTGATTATTTGTGGTGTTTTTTAGGTGTATACATGAACCACATGAAACCAATGATAAGACTACCCATTTTGGAAGCAAATAATTTAACATATAGGTTTATTTTTCCCAAATTTAAATAAAAGGAAAAAACTTTTTTAACACCCACATAGTATATTGTTTCTGCAGTTGTTATGAAGTCACCCAGAAAATTGCAAATGCTACTGAAAAAGCAATATCAGCTTATTCCAAATTGCTGAGCTAAGAGATTTTATAGCGAATAGAAAAAACAGGTGTTTTTTTTAATCATAGCACTACTTTCTGTAATAACTACACAAGAATTCCAAATAAAAAATTTTAATAATACTAAATAATTCCAATGATTATGATATAATGGCCAATTAAAGGTAATTCATTTAGCTTATATTGTATGGTAACATGGATAACTTTAGCAATTATTTTCATTGTGAAATGTTGATTAGCTCCAAGTATTAATGCCTTCATATTTCCTCAGAATATGTAAAATGCAATAGTACATAAAATGTTATATCAATTTCATCCTATTAATTGTTTCTATAAACTTTTACACAGAATGCTATTGCAGAACATTTTTTATTGAGCCTATTTTTCATTGAGTGTATTGTGAATAGCATTGCTTGATCACTGCAATATCCCTTACTCACCTCAATTTAAGATGTTGTCATATGAGGACTTACCTGTGCTAAATGAAGTCAATGCATTAAAAATAATTTTGATGGACTTATTTTTTCTAACGGTTGTTTGAGATGTCTTCCATCTAGAACACTCAATAAGACAGCATGTCTGAAACTAATGTTATGCACAAATTCATTTTTAATTCTGCACTTTCATCTTCATTATCTGCACTTATTAAAGTAAACTTTGTAAGATGCACTATTGCTTGAACTTTTTTCTACAATTATTCATTGGGCTTTTCTCTCTCATACTGATTGTGTTTTGTCTTCATTTCTTCTTCCTGTGTCTCCAATTCCTGAGTGATATCAAATAATCCTGTTACATCTTTACACCTGTATATTTTAATATTCACATCTTTTAGCAAAAAAGCCTGGTAAATGGGCATCTGTCACCCTCCCTCCATGCCTTCTTGTGGCTTGTGAAATAGTTAATGTGTTGCTTTTTTTTTCTCAAAGATTTTAATGCTTATATATTATACTTTGATAACCAAATTCTACCTGTCATGTATTTAGTAGTTTAACCTAATTGTAAACAATTCTAACAAAAAACGGGCTCTTCTAAAATACAACTTTTATTTTTATCCTTACAGGAAATTCTTAGATGTATACTATTTGAGAATCAGAGCAATGGTTTTCAAAAGGGCTTCTCAGAAAAGCTGTAGAAATTCATAATTTAAAACATCCATACACACAGAACAAACAAGTAAATGTGGACAGTTGTCAGTAAGTCAGGCAACTCATATTTCCTCAATGCTTGTCAATCATGGATGTGGTAGTTTTTTTAATTAAATATACCACTGCAACACAAGGCCACTGATCTCAATATTTAATTGCATTTATTCCTTATTTTGAGTTTAAAATTTCTTTACATATTGTTGGTCAATCAGTATTTATTATTCTGTGGACAGTATAGCGTGAATAACACAAAAGACAATAATGTACTGTGCACTTCAAAATCTAGGAAAAATACTGAAAACTTTCACTACAAAGAAGTGAAAAGTGTTGGAGGAGGGACGGAGATTTAGCTCAGTGGTTCCAGCACTTGCCTAGCCAGTGCAAGGTGCCTGGTTCGATCCCCAGTAACCACATACAACAATATCGTGTGTGGTGACTCATGCCCACCAGCAATCAGTACCACACACCACAGTGCTGGGCGTGGTGGGTCATGCCTGTAACCCCAGCACTTGGGAGGCAGAGACAAGAGGATTGCTGTGAGTTCAAGGCTTGCCTGGGCTACACAGTAAGCTCAGGACCAGCCTGAAATACAAAGTAAGATCCTGTCTCAAAAAAAATAAATACATAAAGAATATAAATCTCCTGGGCCGGAGTGTTAGCTCAGTGGTTCCGGCGCCTGCCTCGCAAGCGCAAGGTCCTGAGTTCGATCCCCGGTAACCACATACAATGCTGGGTGTGGAGACACGCCCACCAACAACCAACACCGCATACCACAATGCTGGACGTGGTGGCTCACACCTGTAATCCCAGCACTCAGGAGGCAGAGACAGGAGGATTG
>PVIC010015684.1:0-34879 GCA_004025085.1 Thryonomys swinderianus
GGGCCGGAGGGTTAGCTCAGTGGTTCCGGCGCCTGCCTCGCAAGCGCAAGGTCCTGAGTTTGAGCCCTGGAAACCACATACAATGCTGTGCGTGGAGATTCATGCCCACCAGCAATCAATACCACATACCACAGGGCTGGGCATGGTGGCTCACGCCTGTAATCCCAGCACTTGGGAGGCAGAGACAGGAGGATTGCTGAGTTCAAGGCTTGCCTGGGCTACATAGTGAGCTCAGGGCCAGCCTGAACTACAAAGCGAGACCCTGTCTCAAAAAAAAAAAAAAAAAAATCATAAACTTGAGAATTGGATAGACCCAGAATCAAATGTAGCTTTATTGCTCTACTGATTGCAGATGACAGCAAGTCACTTGGCCTCTCTGAGCCTTAAGCCATGAGTTAACTGTGGAAATGAAACAAGTATTGATTTATGTCAGGCACTGGTCCAGTCCCTGACCTAGAACAGTTGTACAGTATTTATACTCTTTCCACATATTGTGTGCAGAATCCTGTGGAAGCTTGAAATCCATAGTATGTACATAGTGACTATTGAAGCTAACTTCCATATGTTCTTTGGTTTCGAGGCTTGGTTTTCTTTTTCTCCAGTACTCAGGACCTTGCATGTATATGGCCAGCACGCTGCCACTGAGATAAATCCCCAGCCTGTTCTTTTGGTTTCAGATTGACATAGAGATGTCTTTTGTGGACCAAACTGGGATCCAGAGTTTAATTGAAGGTTTGCTCCAATATTCCTGGCCCAGGGACAGACAGCCTGTAGTGATTCCTTTTCCTTCCATGACTTTTGCTGAGGCACTGGCCACCTATGGAACTGATAAACCCGACACTCGATTTGGGATGAAGGTACTGTTTTCTGCTTCCTAGGATCCTGTTCTATATGGCTCTTCAGTCCTTATATTACCTTTGTTGTTACTGAACTACAGCAGGAGAGAGTAATGTGTCTGTGTTCCAAGACCTATTTCTAAGATCAAGACTCTTACTGTAAAGTTTTTATTGCAGTACTTACCAGCAATTAGTTACATGAAAAAGAAACTGTGCCTTCCTTTTTAGTATTTTTTTTTTTTTTTTGAGACAGGGTCTCACTGTGTAGTTCAGGCTGGCCCTCAGCTCACTATGTAGCCCAGGCAAGCCTCGAACTCAGCAATCCTCCTGCCTCTGCCTCCCGAGTGCTGGGATTACAGGTATGAGCTGCCACGCCCGGCCCTTTTTAGTATTTTTAAATCCAAACAGTACTTGGAAGTCAAAGATTGAGTTCCCTGGAGCTAAAAAACATTCATAGAAAATGTGCTTCTGGCTCAGGTTTTGTGTATGGCAGGTTGAGTCCCTCACTGCAATCTATTGAAAGTCAACTCTTCATACATGGTTTTGTTTTTAAAAAAAAGTAGAAAACATTTTAATTTTTTAAATTTAAAAAACAAGGTAAACAAAATAAAAACTAAGATTTTTAATGTAAGGTAATATGAAAAATTTTTTAAAAGTTCGAACATGTGAAGACATTTATTCAGGTTATTAATATTTGTAAGTATGTAAGACCAAGTGTACATAGAGGAGTTTGAGAGCGGGACCCGCTTGTTGTTCCTGAAGAGCGATCTCACCTGCCCTGTCTGAGGAGGGGATGAGCTGATGTGCCTGAAATCAGTTCTCACTGCAGATTCCTTTTGATGTTGTTGTTTGTGTGAGACAGGATCTCACTGGCCATGTAGCTCAAGCTATGCTCGAATTCACAGTCTTCCTGTCCCGGCTTCCTGAGCGCTTCATTGCAAATTACTAAGAAATTGAATTCTGAAAATAAAAGAAGAGACTGAATTCTGTGCCAGTATGGTAGAGTGCACTTGTAGTTCTAGCTGCTGAGGAGACTGAGTTAAGGTCTAAGTATTTCCGGGCTAGATGAGTGAGACCTGATCTCAAAAAAAGAAAGAAATTGAATTCTATGTGGCCTATGAATAGTCAGTGCTTAGATCTTTAGATTAAAGAAAAATAGTAATATACATAAAGTCATGACCATGTACTGCATTATAAATACCTATTTAAACTGGGCGTGGTGGCTCACACCTGTAATCCCAGCACTTGGGAGGCTGGCGCAAGAGGATTGCTGTGAGGTCAGGGCCAACCTGGGCCACATAGAGAGTTCAAGTCCAGCCCAAACTACAAACTACAGCTCAAACCTTGTCTCAAAAAGAGAAAACAAAACCAAAATCTTGTTGATACAGTGGTGTGAGGTAAAGTAGTCACTTTCACACCACTGTTTAGTTACCCCTTTTTGTTACTCGTTTTCCAGATTATAGATATCAGTGATGTGTTCAGAAACACCAAGAGTGAATTTCTCCAGGACGCACTTAGTCAGCCCCAAGGAACCGTCAAAGCCATTTGTGTCCGTGAAGGAGCAGTAAGTAAAGCACAATTCTGTTTTTATTCCTAGACTACATAGTTTGAAAGTGAATACATTCAACATTGGCACATTTACTTGTGAAAAAGGACAGTTCTCCATATAAATATTTATTTTAAGAGCCCAAGTTTGATCCCTGGTACTGCAAAAAAAAAAAAAAAAGTTTTTTATTTAATACAGAGTCCAACAATGTCCCTAAAATTATAAGAAAAGAAGGGTAAAATATTCCGAAGACAAGTTTACCCTTAAGGTCTGGGGCCTTGTATTTTATTCTCCCTTTTAAGCTCTGCTGTACTTAGTTTCACTGGGGTGTTTGATGGGAATGAAACTGTAGTCACACTGTTTCATCTCCGGCCTCCATTGTTCAAAGGCTCTTGGCCCCATTATCAGTGCCAGCATGGCTGTCACATGTTGACCTGTGACCATGCTGAGCTACCTATTATTATGTGTCACATTTCAAGTGTGTCTGTTCTTCCCTAAGTAGATACAAGAACTATATGAGGTCATGCACACCTATAATTCCAGCTACGTGGGAGGTTGAGTCAGAATCACACTTTCGAGCCCAGCTATATCAGGATCCTGTCTCAAAAAATAGAGGATGGGTGGATAGCCCAGAGCAAGGCTGTGGATTCAATCTCCAGTAGCACAGAAACAGCAACAAAAAGGAATTACAGGGATTTAGCAGTTTAGTGAGACCTTGTCTCAAAAATTAAATCAAGGCTGAGGATAGGTCAGTGTAAGGGTCCTAGGTTCAATCCCCAGTTAAAGAAAATATATAAATAAAAACTAGTGGAGCACACCTGTAATCCTAGCACTCAGGAGGCTGAGGCAGAAGGATCACCATTGAGTTGGAAGCTAGTTTAGACTACAGTGATCTATCATGTTCATGTTTATGAAGCTGAGTATCTATTGATGAGTTTACTTTGATTTTTTTTTTCATCAGAAGTACTTAAAATGGAAAGATATCGAGTCTATTAGAAAATGTACAGCTGAACATTTTAATCAGGTAAGGAGTTAATTAAGGCAGATTTTTTTTTAGATTTTTTTCTTTTGAAGATTTTACGTTTTGGCTATTATTGCTTGAGCTCTTAATGTTGAAAGTCGTGTTATCTGAGATCATTCCTTTGTAAATTAATCTTGCCCCTTACTACAGTGCTACTCTGAGATTTCAGCTTAGTAGAATGTTCTGCAAATTTGAATGTGAAAGTTCAGCCCTAGCCTTTGAAACTGAACGAAGCTATTTAATCCAGTTAGGAAAATAAATAGAGCACTCCATGCTCAATGTGTAACAGCCACATGACCAGTAGGAAACCAAGCCTAATTCATTGTGGGTGGAACTGAACCGGGGCAGAGCAGCAGTGGGGAAACAGTCACACTGTCTCTGGCTGAAGACATTACCTTGCCCTTTTTAGAGTCGGTGACTTCAGAAAGCCTCATTTATAACAGGAAGAGACTAAAACCATATAGGAGAGATTAAACGTTATGGTATAATCAAAGAAAGTAATACGAAAGTTCCTTTTAAAAGTTTTTGTTTCCTGAGAATAGGAAAAAATGTTCATGTTGTAATGACTTGTAAGCAAAGGATAGTATTGGGTACACTGTTTATCACCGTGCGAAAATGTTATATTTGATGCTGAAAATGGACTACCTACCTTGGTCACCACCATATCCTAAGTTTTGTGGTTCCTGACATGCATCAAGGTAAATGAGAAAAATAAGCCATTATAAAAAGTTTTTCATAAAGTGAAAGAGCTACACTTTGGAGGCCGAGACAGGAGGATCACTGTAAGTTCAAGGCCAGCCTGGGCTATGCAATGAGTTGGGGCCAACCTGAAGTACACAGCAAGACTGTCAAGCAAACAAACAAAAAATGAATGAGATATCTTTTCTCCTTTTTGCTATGGAAATAGTATTTATTTTATGAAATTATGGTAATAGAAAATACCTTATTTCATGTTATTTCCTTGAAAAAAGTAAAAATTGGCAATTTTGTGTTTCCTGGTTGGGGGGTTCTGTTCGTTTTTTTTCCAGTGCTAAGGACTGAACCCATGACACTCAGGAACAGACTCTGAACTACATCTCCAGTCTTTTTTTTTTTTTTTTTTTTTTTGAGACAGGGTCTCGCTTTGTAGTTCAGGCTGGCTCTGAGCTCACTATGTAGCCCAGGCAAGCCTCCAACTCAGCAATCCTCCTGCCTCTGCCTCCCAAGTGCTGGGATTACAGGCGTGAGTCACCACGCCTGGCACTGTGGTATGTGGTATTGATGGCTGGTGGGCGTGAGTCTCCACGTACAGCATTGTATGTGGTTTCCAGGGATCGAACTCAGGACCTTGTGCTTGTGAGGCAGGCGCTGGAACCACTGAGCTAACCCTCTGGCCCTCACCAGTCTTTTTAAGAACTTTATTAGTTTGGGCCTGGGGATGTAGCTCAGTGGCACCAGAGCTTCCTGAATTTGTTTCTTCAGTCATAGCCGCTCCTATCACTTGCAAAAGTGTGCGGAAGTCCCTGTCTGTTGACAGTACTCATAGCCCTTTTTGTCTGTTTTTTCTTCATTGTGGCGAGACCCCTTTTTAAAATTCTTTTCATATTATTTTGATGGGCTTCAGGTAGACAGAAATAATCTCATGTAAATTCTTTTCTATAAGAAACAAGAAATTGGAATACCATAGGAAAATAAATTCATTTTTTAAAAAGTGTGAATAAGTCTTTTTTTTGTCATAGGATGTCTTACCTGTGTTCCTGAAAGCCAGCAGTAACCTGAACTCACCACTTGCCAGGTTGATAGTGGAGGAGCAGGGATTGGAATTAACCCGAATGCTGGAGGTCCAGGAGGAGGACGTGGTCCTACTGACCACTGGAGAGCACGAGAAAGCAGTAAGGGACCTGTGAGCATGTGTGCCACGGAGGCCGGCTGCTGCCTTTCCCTCCCATGCCTATGCACACATCTTAAATGGACTGTTAACTTCATAAATAGAATGGCTTTCCAATACGTTGTATAAATGTCTCTCAGTACTTGATAACGTGCTGTGTGAAAACTACAGTCTAACTGAGGCTGCGCAGGCCCCCGCCTGTGTGTGGTTTGGGGTTGCTCTCTGCCTCATAAAGCAAACGGAGCTTTTGTCTTCTGCGAAGACAAAGTCATTGTCTTCTCAGGAAAATCTTCCTACATAATTGGCTGTGGCATTTATCAGGCATAGAAGGACAGGGATGGAGGCCTCGTGACCGTAAGGCTTTCATTTGAGGTCAGGAGCTGTGACATTGATCATAACCAGAAAACCTACAATTGGCTGTGGTTACTTTCAGAATTTGTTACTATCTGAGCCCCAGTTTTATGACAGTCATAGAAGTGGATTCCTTAATAAAAGACTAGAACCCCACCCCAAAATTGTAAGACTAAAAGAAAACCAAAACTGATGTAAGACTACTAATAATAACCCTGGAGAGGCAGTGACATGTCACATACAAATAGTTGCACTGTGGAGTCACATTAATGAGGTCCCCATGAGCCAGACCTGATAATGGTGCTGGCTGAGCATATTTGTTTTGTCTGAACTGGGCAAATCTGTGCCCGAGAAGCTAGTGGGAATCTTTCTGCTTAAATAATCTGTGCCCGAGGAGCTACTGGGAATCTTTCTGCTTAAACAATCTTACTGATTTATAAACATATGAAAAAGGAGAAAAGCTGGGCACAGTGACAGACGATGCTGAGACAAGAAGATCGAAAATTCGAGCGTAGCCTGGGCAATTTAGCAAGACCCTGTCACAAAAAACATAAAGGGTTGGGCATGTAACTCAGTCCAGAGGCCTTTTAATTCCCTGTATGACTAATAAAAAGAAAAGAAAAAAGGTAAGAATTAATACTAATACATATTGAAGTGAAAAAATCTTTTCATATCCTGCAGGAGCCTACCAGATTGAAAACTACTTTCTTCACTTTTTTTTTTTGTTGGTGGTGGTGCTGGGCATTGAACTTGGGGCCTTGAACATATCAGGCAAGTGCTCTACCACTAAACCACATCCACAGCCTGGTCTTTGCTACACTTGAAAGGTCACAGTCTTCCAGACTTACTTTCTTTATCTTTCTTATAATTTGACTCCTTAAATTTAAGTTTGCCACGAATAGTAGTTACTGTATTTTTGCCTGACGTGAAAGGTGTATGAATGGAAAAGTTTTATAGGGTTACTTTTATTACTTGGAAAAATATGCTTTACAAGATTTTGAGATGAATGGATACGATTTGTCATTATTCAGTTATAAAGCATTAAAGACATTCTTTTAAAATTCATTAACTGCATCTCATGAAAATATGCAGATATGACATCATTTAGGGTATTTTTGTTTGTTTGTTTAGTCGGTTTTCTGAGACAAGATTTCACTATGTAGCTCAGGGTAGCCTGAGCTCACAGGGTGGTGTAGCCCAGGTGTCCGCAGACTCCTAGTGATTCTCCTGGCTCAGCCTCCTAACTGCTGAGATTATAGGCATGCGCTACCATGCCTGTGTAGGTATATTATAAAGCAACCCTTGAAGCAGAATATCCTATAGTAATTTTAAACCAAAATCATACATTCAGTAAGAGTTGGAGCACTTCAAGGAAACATGGAGAGTACTTCAGTGTAATGATGAAGAAAATGAGGTACAGAGCTCAGATGCCTAGCCTTGCCCCTTACTCTAAGGTAGGGTAGCCCCCATCTCTTTTTCCTAATTTCTGAGAATTCTGCCCATGTACTACTTATGACAGGCCCATCATACTGGAATTAGGATGTCATCATTTTGCGAAGAAAATACTCTCCAGTTTTAATCATCTTTGCTTTCTTTCTGCCTGGGTTACTGGATTCCCAAGCACACTTTAACAGGTCATATCTTGGATATCTTCTGTTACTGATCTCTATCCTGACTCTCTTCTCTACTTGCTATGGCCTGACATCTTGTCAGGTTAGTCCACACTCAGTGTATACTAAAAGAAAAGGTCCTGCAATTTCTGTCTGTCTGGGCAAACTGTCGTCTCATGGTGTGTTACTCCAGTGGAACCTTCCCAGTGCTGTGCCTGCCTTTGAAAACTGAATTGGTGATGTAACCCTAAACACCCACACACAAAACTCAAATCCATCAGCTTCCGGCCTCCATTGCATTACACAGATTAGACCCAACTCTGATTGGGTCAGTGGCATACTTACACAACCATCAAAAATACTTTCATTTTCAAAGTTTTGCTGATGAAGAAAATTTGGTAATTACAAAGCTTTGTACACCACAAATTTCTATAAATATGAAGGCTCAGTTCAGACCACAGGAGGGCTGTGGAGCTGACAGACACCCTTGGGCTGACTTGGCTAAGGAGAATACTTTGTCCTTGGGAGCAGCAACCATAAGCGGTGAGTGCCACCAAACCCCTGGTTAAAGCACCATTCTTCTGATTTACTGGAGACTGAATTTTAGCTTTAGGGATCTTTGCAAAATATACAGATGTGTAGCACAAAAATCAAACATGAATACTAAAGATATGCTTTAAAAGTTAAATATATTATAAATTTAATCCTTCATTGTATATATTCCTGTTTTTAAAGTCATCGTATTGCTGGACCTGGTGCTGGCCGTCTGTAATCCCAGTAATCAGGAGGGTGAGGCAGGAGGATTCCTTTGAGTTTGAGGCCAGCTGGGCTTTGTAGTAAGTTCAAGATCAGCCTGATCTATGCAGCAAGACCCTGCCTCCAAAAACCAAAATAACAGAGCCGCGGATTTAGCTCAAGTGGTACTGCGCCTACCTTGGAAGCACAAGGGCCAGAGTTCAATCCCCGGTTCCGCAAAGAAAAAAAATAATAATAACATCGATAAAATTAATCTTTGAATAAATAGTCATTTTTTAAAATTCATTCTTCTAATGTATATATATACTTTTCCAGGGCCAGGGATTTAGTTCAGTGGCACCACATGTGCCTCACAAGTGTACGGTCCTGAGGTGGATCCCTAGTCCTGCAAATATATATGTATGTTTCTTCCAAAGGAAGTTTGAAGGTTCAGCTTGAAAGCTAAATGCAATCTCCTTCCCTTCCCCTGCAGTAGTAGAGTGAAAAAAAAAAAAGATTTAATTGCTAGGCCAGCGATATAGCTCAGTGGTGCCACCGCCTGCCTGGCAAGTGCAAGGTACTGAGTTCAATCCCTGATTCCACACACACACAAAGAAAAGATATTTAATTGCAAGTTTGGTTAACAGAACATTTCCAAAGATACAAGTTGGATTTTATACAATGCCCTGCTGCAAATTAATATAGCTGTTAAATGATCTCTTGGTACGAACCAAACATTCCACTGTTCCTTTCTCAGGAAGTGTTGCTCTTAATTCTTCTTGGGCCTTCCTTGAAAGAAAGCTAAAAGCCAGACTTACTGGAAGTGATAGTAACAGTCTGAGAATCTCACAGTGAAGGTGCCCTGTATAGATATTTAAGTATAAGTTAAAACAGACCTCAAGGTGATGGCGTACACTTGTCTTCAGGCATGTGTAGCCCCATCTGGTCTTGAACTCAGGATTCTGCTTCAGCCTCCCACGTGCTAGGATTACAGCTGTGGCACCACGCCACCCTTTACCTGTGTTCTTCATCACCATTACTTGGTCTTCCCCAGGAGCTGAGTGTGAAGGTCATTCCCATCCAAGGTTCAGGCAGATTGTCCTCAGGGCTTTGTCTCCGGCGAGATTAGAGATGGTCTGCTTCGGAATCCAGGGTATTTCCTGCTGTTCTGTCAAGGGGCTAAGTCAGTGTCTGTGCCTTCTATTCACAGTGCTCTTTGTTGGGGAAGTTACGGCTGGAATGTGCTGACCTTCTGGAAGCCAGAGGAGTGGTGCTTCGTGACCCTGCCCGGTTCTCTTTCCTCTGGGTGGTGGATTTTCCACTCTTCCTCCCCAAGGAGGGCAATCCCGGAGAGCTGGAGTCAGCCCACCACCCGTTTACCGCTCCCCACCCCAGTGACAGTCATCTCCTGTACACGGAGCCCAAAAAGGTACCTCTCTACTTCCACGTACAAGGAAACCATGCAGATAAAGTCAAAGAATTCAAAGTGCACAGTCTGACGATAGACAGGACCCAGTTCTGGAAGCCTCAGAAGAAATTGTGAACCAGGGGTTAACATTTTATCTCTTAATTAGCTATGATGTCTTCAAGCTGCAGAACTAGAAAGTCAGAAATTTCCTCTAACATAAAGACTGAATCTTCTAGGCTCGCAGCCAACACTATGACTTGGTTTTAAACGGCAATGAGATAGGAGGTGGTTCTATTCGAATTCACGATGCAGAGCTACAGCGTTACATCCTGTCAACATTGCTAAAGGTAACATTCCCTGTCTGCTAATCTGGCCTCACTGTGTTGCCTAAGAATTTGCCAGTTTCCTTAAACACTTATGAGTGGAGCACTTGCTAGGTAGAGAATAGTGTCGGCTTCTCTCTCTCCCTTCAGTGTGGGGCTTGGGAAAGCAGATGACAGTAACCGCTGCTTGTAACGCTTCCCGTCCTGGGGCTGCTCAAATACCTGGATGCGGTGACCTATGAGCCTTATTCTGCTTGTTTTAAACATAAGAAACTGAGGCTGATTATGGAGCTTGCCAAAGTCCCAAGGCCAGGAACTGAAAGGGAACTGGGCTCTTGAGCCCAGGGTCCTCGTCTCCAGTGAAGGATGTTAGAGAGAGAGGCTTAAAGGGCTTTTTTTGAAACAGGGTCTTGCTTTGTAGTTCAGGCTGGCCCTGAGCTCACTCTGTGGCCCAGGCAAGCCTCAAACTCAGCAATCCTCCTGCCTCTGCCTCCCGACTGTTAGAGGGCTTTTTTTTTTTTTTTTTTTTTTTTTTTTTTTTTTTTTTTGCTTTTTGAGACAGGGTCTCGCTTTGTAGTTCAGGCTGGCCCTGAGCTCACTATGGTGCCCAGGCAAGCCGCCGCGAACTCAGCAATCCTCCTCTCTCTGCCTCCCGAGTGCTGGGATTACAGGCGTGAGCCACCACGTCCGGCATTGTGGTATGCGGTGTTGATTGTTGGTGGGCGTGAGTCTCCACACCCAGCATTATATGTGGTCACCGGGGATCGAACTCAGGACCTTGCGCTTGCGAGGCAGGCGCCGGAAACACTGAGCTAACCCTCCGGCCCTGTTAGAGGGCTTTTAATACCACTTAATATACTTTAAGTAGGGTTTTGTTTTAGTGATAAGAAGTGGGGTATTCAGGACTTTAAAGCATCCTATTCAGATGTGAACCTCAGGATTTTCTGTTCATCATTAAAAAAAAAAAAAAAAGTCCAGGTCTTCTAAAACAATGTTTTGTTTTGTTTTGTTTTTGAGACAGGGTCTCGCTTTGTAGTTGAGGCTGGCCCTGAGCTCACTATGTAGCCCAGGCAAGCCTGGAACTCAGCAATCCTCCTGCCTCTGCCTCCCGAGTGCTGGGATGACAGGCATGAGCCACCATGCAGCTAAAACAACATTTTGTGAGGTTAACTCACAGGTGAGAAAGGATGGGTGAGATCAGGTTTGAAGAAGTGAATGTCCTGCCCTGCCCCCAGTAGCTTTGAAAGCACATGAACTCTGCAGCCTTCCTTGGGCAGGTCGGAGCCTCCTGCCAGTCTCCCTTCTCAGTCTTCCCACTGTCTAGGTTTTCAGGAGAGTGAGAACATGCTGCTTCTGCTCCTTCCCTAGGCCTCAGACTCTCAGAATAGAATCACCTAGAAAGCACTAAAAACAAAAGAAAACAGATGCCTGGGCCCCACATCAGACCAACTAAACAAAAAGCTCTGAATGGGGGACCCTGGTGTCTGCTGGACATGCGCTCCATGGTTCTGCTCCACAGTCTGGCTGGTAACTGTTCCCAGACCCTTCCCACGTGTCTGCATCTGCTGCCACACAGTACTTGCGCTTGGTCACCAGACCCAGGGCCCTGTGCCTGCCTTCCAGGTTGTCCTACCTCCTGGCCACCCCGACCCTGTGGTGCTTACTGTCATTCTTTCCTTTGGTTGCTGCAGCAGGACAGTCCCTATTTCTTACCCTACTTTTGCAGCCCACACCCTTTTTACTAGGATTTTCAGTACAGTAAGAGCTGCATTTCCTAGGCACCTGGCCACTTTTTTACATGTGGTAACTGTTACTCCTTTGCTAAACTATAAACCTCTTAAAGTAACATTTTGACACTTTCCAGTGAGTTGTTGCTATTAGTTAAATAGCGTCGATATTTAACTCAACTTTCTTTTGCCTGTAGCACCTAGGTCTAGTATGTGGCACTTAAAGTCCCTTCAGTGTATTTTTTCTTTTTTTTGAGACAGGGTCTCACTTTGTAGGTCAGGATGGTCCTGAGCTCACTATGTAGCCCAGGCAAGTCTGAATTTAGTAATCCTCCTGCCTCTGCCTCCAGAGTGCTGGGATTACAGGTGTCAGCCACCACACCTGGCATGTGGTATGTGGTACTGATTGCTGGTGGGCGTGAGTCAGCACAACTCGGGATCTTGCACTTGCTAGGCAGGCGCAGGAACTACCGAGCTAAGTCCCTGGCCCACCTTCAGTGTGTATTTAAAAGGGGTATCTTTTGAATTTCAGGAAGATGCAACATTGCTTTCTCACTTGCTCCAGGCTTTAGATTATGGGGCACCCCCTCATGGAGGAATCGCCTTAGGTAAGTAATTTGCCTTTCTATAAAACTAAATTTCATTCCATAACCTTATGTCTCAAATTTGGACTTTCAGTTTATTTATAGTGGGGAAAGCTGAGTCTTAAGTTCTATGAGAATTTAAGTTTTTTAAAATTTCATTGATCAACTATTAATTGATACTAGGAATTGATCCCAGAGACTCTAGTACTTTTTTTTTTTTGACACAGGGTCTCACTTTGTAGTTCAGGCTGGCCCTGAGCTCACTATGTAGCCCAGGCAAGCCTCGAACTCAGCAATCCTCCTGTCTCTGCCTCCTGAGTGCTGGGATTACAGGCATGAGCCACCACACCCAGCTCAGTAGTACATTTTTAAAGTATATTTTACCATTATTACAATATTATTAACTGAAAGCTGGGTGTGGTACCACATGCCTGTAATCCCAGCATTCAGGAGGCAAAAACAGGAGGATCGCTGCAAGTTAAGGCCAGCCAGCACTCCAAAATGAGCTCATTTGTCTCAAAAAAACAAAAAAATTAACTGAGCTTTGGGCCAGAGATTCAGCTCAGTGGTTGCAGCACATGCTTACCAAGTGCAAGGTCCCTGGTTCAATCCCTGGTCACCACATACAACAATACTGGGTGTGGTGATTTACACCCACCAGCAGTCAGTACCACACACCAAGATGCCAGGCATGGTGGCTCACGCCTATAATCCCAGCACCTGGGAGGCAGAGGCAGGAGGATTGCTGAGTTCCGGGCTTGCCTGGGCTACATAATAAGCTCTGGGCCAGCCTGAACTACAAAGCAAAACCCTGTCTCAAAAAGAAAAAAAAAAAGAATTAACTGAGCTAGGTGTGATTGTGAACACTGTGATCCTAGTGTTTAGGAGTCTGACGCAGGAGGAGCACCATGAGTGTGAGGCCAGGCTGAGTTACATGGTGTAAGTTCAAGGCCAGCCAAAACTACAAAGCAAGACCCTGTCCCAAAAAGAAAAATAACAAAAACTTACAACATGGGAAGTGCCGGGCGTGGTGGCTCACGCCTGTCATCCCAGCACTCGGGAGGCAGAGGCAGGAGGATTGCTGAGTTGAGGCTTGCCTGGGCTACATAGTGAGCTCAGAGCCAGCCTGAACTACAAAGCGAGACCCTGTCTCAAAAAAAAAAAAAAAACAACTTACAACATGGAAAGTTTATTATTTGGAAGTTTTCCACAGAGCTGAGGATGGTAGAGTGCTTGTCTAATGTGGGATGCCCCGTATTTGATTCCTAGTACCATGGCGGGGCAGGGGGGCACAGAAGCCCTTCAGCTCTTTGTGGGGACAATGAAGTAATTCCCAACCTGTGTGTTTTACTCACAGGGTTAGACAGACTGATGTGCCTTGTTACCGGAGCGCCGAGTATCAGAGATGTCATTGCCTTCCCCAAGTCCTTCCGTGGACATGATCTTATGAGCAACGCCCCAGACGCTGTCCCTCCTGAGGAACTGAAGCCCTATCATATCCAGGTCTCCTGGCCAGCAGACTCAGAAGCAGGGAAGAGTTCCTTGAGTCATGCACAGCATCCAGAAAGTTGAGCTTCTGTTTTGTCCCCTAAGCTTTTTTGTCCTTTGGGCGTCACCAGTGCTAACATTAGACCCAGATCTGCTACAGATCTGATGGTCAAATCTTTACGTGGGAGTAACAGTCAGCATTTTTCACAGTAAGAAACAGAAGACAATTTTGATGGTAACATATACTATTAGGGCTCTTATTAATTACTGGTTTTTCTGGTATTCCTTTTTAACTAATGTAGTAGCTTAATGTTTTCTAATCATGTTTTTCTATACCCAGATTACTCAAATAGAACACAAATCAAATCGCAGAGGAAAACACTTGCTTCTGTGAACAGGTGATAGAGGGACCTTGTGGTCGGTTCATCCAGCTTCAAAAGACTGATAAACTTTATGGGGACATTTCAACTATCAACACGGTGTAGTAAGAATAATAACAATGTAAAAATTACCACTGAAATGAGTCACAGAATATTCAGTGTTTCACTTTAAGGGAGTCTTACTTACCCCCCTTCCTACTTATATAAAATGTAAACAGCACTTTCTCTGGCTACCTCACAGGGCTGCTCTTGCCAAATTCACAGATGTTTCTGGAAGATAATGTGACTAAAAATGCTTTGAAAAAATGAATCACGGTTGGGAATGTGAGCTCGGTGGCAAATTACTTGCCTACTATGAAAGGCTCTGGTTTCCCTCCCCCAAAATACACACATACACACACACACACACACACACACACACACACAAGCATTAAACAAATTTAACATTATCCATATAGAAACAGAATGAGGTTATCTGTATTTTATAGTTGAAGAAACAAGCCTACCAAGGAAGCTGAGCCAGGAAGTTTACAAGTTCAAGGCCGCCCTGGGCAATTTAGTGAGCTCTCATCGCCTCACCCCCCCAAAAAAGACTGGATGTAAACGGATGTATCTATAGATATTTGAGGAAACACTGGTATACACATAAACATCAACAGCAGCTGTTTGGGAAGCAGTGTGATTAAAGGATTGAGAAGAGGGGCTGGTTTGTTGGTAGCTTAGTGAGTGCTTGATAAGTGAAAATGTGAGCATGTCCAAGACCCTCGGCTCATTCCCCAGTATCACAAAAAAATAAAAAATAAAATCGTTATCTAGTACAAGTTTTTTTAGTATTCTGCATGTATTTTTATTGGTAAGGATAATCATTAATCCCTGAATAATTTTTCTCTTAACTGTTATTCAAATTTTTTTTGAGACAGGGTCTCGCTCTGTAGTTCAGGCTGGTCTTGAGCTCACCCTGTAGCCCAGGCTAGCCTCAAACTCTGCAGTCCTCCTGCCTCTGCCTCCTAAATGCTGGGATTACAGTTGTGAGACATCATGCCCAGCATTGTGGTATGTGATACTGATTGCTGGTGGGTGTCATCATGCCCAGCATTGTTGTATTTGGTTAATGGGGATCAAACTCAGAACTTTGCCCTTGCTAGGCAGGTGCTGGAACCACTGAGCTCAGTCTCCAGCCCCGAAAATATTTTTTAAAGAGATCTATGTAGTTCATACTGGACTTGAACTGTGCAGCCCAGGCTGTCCAAATTCAGTAATCCCCTTACCTCAGGCTCCAGAGTGCTGGGGTTATAAACCTGCATGATGCCCAAGTGAATAATTGAAAATACTAGTTGACCAACTGCAAATGCATAAAATGAACTGAAGCTTACAATTTTCTTGTAAATTCTGGAATAAAACCTGTATCACAAAATGGATATAAGGCCTTGATGACTTTGACTTTTAGTGCTTGTGACTTGTAAACATTAAACACCAGTCTTGTATCTACTGTTAGAAATAGGATACAATTTGTGTAGGCTCTAAGAATTTTTTTTTTTTTAACCTAAACTCTCATTTGAGTATTCATTCCAGAAAGACCTTGCTGGCAGTCTTCATGACAAGAGAATCCGGTTTTGCCTGCCTTTTATCAGTAGTTTCCAGATATCCTTTATCAAGTAGGGAAATACAATTTTATTCTCGTCTGTTACCTGCTTTTTGAACTTTGGCAGTACCAAGGGTCAAACTCCAGGCCCTTGTGCTTTTTCAAGGTAGATGTGGTACTTCAGCTAACTCCCTGGTCCAACCTAATATGTGTAATAAATTCACTACTGCTTAGTGCTAATTCTGGCTAAAATGCCCCTCCCAGAAATGAATTTATAAGTGACACCCAAATTTGGTATTTCCTTAGCTATAAATACTAATAGGTCATGTCACATTAGCCATTACTCAACTGTTCTTCAGGGCTGTCAGGAAAGAGACAGATCAGCAGAGTACACCTAGGCATGTATCCTATCCTGGGTTTGAGGCCCAGCACTGAAGGGGAAAGAAAGCAGTTGCCAGCTGGAACAGCAATCAAGCCAGCTTTTTCCTATGATCAATTCCTTGTTTGGAAGAGATGCGCAGAGGAGTCGTACCAGTTTTTGCATGTTTTCAATGGAAACAGTGTCTATAGCTTTTACAAAAATTTCCCTTTAACAAACTTAGATCTGTTACACTGATCTTGGCTTTTGTCAAGCATAATTTTAAGGATGCTTTAAAGACACATTTTTCTTAAGCATGCAGTAAATTAGATGGGATGTCTGTTAAGTTCACTCCCAGACCCATGTGGTGGCACTCCTGTGATCTCAGCACCAGTGGCTGAGGCAGGATCACTGAAAAGTCTGTGAGATTAAGGCCAAGTGAGGCCTTTATCTTAAGCCATTTGGATCTGTAAATCTTCCATAAGCACAATGAAGCCAGATACACATGGACTATTTAAAATGTTTGACACTGCTGGATAGAACCCCTGGCTTTACCACTTGGCACATATCATAAAACCAGTTACTAAGTCTCAGGACCTTTAGTCTGTTACAAAAGCCAAGCATGTTAAAGGCCTGTACTCAATATTATGGCGGCAAGCCATCACCAACACCCATTTTGGCTACACAGCAAGTTCAAAACCAGCTGGAACTATATGGAGCTCAAGCTGAAACTATATAGCAAGACCCTGAACCAGTTTTCAAATCTTTCCCAATTCTGGTGACAAACCAGGCTGGATGAGATTCCAATAAAAACTTGGTTAGATATAGAATTAACCTTCCAGGAAAATTTCTTGACCAATTTGGCTCGCAACCAACACGATGGAATCAAGTTTCCTCACCAAGATAGCATGTTACATAAGCAAACTTTAAAACATGGTCTGAATTATTCATGGAGGGGGTCTCAAGATGAGACTGCAAGGGCTGGTGATTTAGCCCAGGGCTTCCAGTGCCTGCCTTGCAAGTTTGCAAGTGTCCAAGTGGCAAATAGTTGAATAAACTGCATCAGACCAAGCATGATACTATCCTCTGACACTATCCTCTAACTGCAGTGTTTGGGAGGCTGAGCCAGGAAACCTACTACCAGCTGCCATCAAAATCCTTACCTGGGGGGCCATCTGTCTGTAAAGTGCAAGGTCCTAAGTTTGATCCCCAGCACCATATACAATGCCAGGCATGGCAGCTCACACCTGTAATCCCAGCACTTGGGAGGCAGAGGCAGGAGGATTGCTGAGTTCAAGGCTTGCCTGGGCTACATAGTGAGTTTGGGGCCAGCCTGAACTACAAAGCAAGACTGTCTCAAAAAATCTAGAGCAGTTGAGGGGACTCCACATCTAGGTAAGCACTGGGGCAAATATTAAATTCAAGAGTTCCCTAGGCATTGTGAATAATGTGAAAGGACCGATTCAAAGACCTACAGAATGGCTTGAAAAACAGGGCTGGAATTGTCGCTAAGGAATAACTGAATAGCTGTTCTGAATGAATCTACCACTCAAGCCATGCACATATTTCCACTTACAATGACTAATGGCTCCAAGGCCATTTTCATCAGGTACCTTTCTTCCTGCACCCTGTATTTGCCCTAGGTCAGACCTCACCAACAAAAAATGTGACTCTCCAGATAGTTTCCACAAATTTATTAAATTGACAAGTTCATCTTCTCTCCAAAGAACATCGATCCAGCTACCTGTAATAAAAAATACTGGCTTTAGCACCCATTTCCAGATTTCAACTCTTATAGTAGTTGGGGAACGAAGAATATCAGATCTTTCCTCATCATCAAGTAATCAGTGAGAGAGTTCAAGTTGGGGTGAGATCATCATGTATTCTGGACTGGAAAGAGTACTGACATTCTAAGTCCTCACCTTTGTAAGGGCAAGCTATATGCCACGAAGTCCTGGAAAAAGTAAAAATCATGTATTAATCATGGCAAAAAAGATTTCTAAGATGCTTCTTAGTACTGTAACCTCAGCATCAAAATGGAACGGTTTTGTAAGTGATATCATTTTACTTCATTTGGCAGAATCATCACATCATTGGTTACATTCCAAGTTATAAGCAATAAAGCAACTTATAACCCAGGGAATTTGGACATGCATCACAATATGTTACTAACCTCCACTTTCCCATTCCCTGAAGAGGTAACTCCAGTCTGACCTGAAGCTGGGCTTGTATCATCTCAGTCTGACTGGCAGATCTAAGTACAGGCAAAATACCATAACTGGTGACTATTTTCATTCTAAATTCTATAGCATAATCACAGACTTTTGTAAGACAAGAGACCCAAGTTCTTCACTGCTCTCTATGGGGCAATAAAGTTTAATTCAAGGGTCTAAGTTGGACTGTTGCAGCCAGATACATCAGATAGGAGCGAAAGACTTGTGATTGTTCATCAGTGTCAGTCTGCTGAACTATGTTATCATCATTGTATCAGCTTCTAGTTGACTTGAGGCAACTCTTTAGGGCTCAAGGTGTAGAGCATTCACCTACTACAGCAGCACAACCTAGTTCGATCCCCAGCACCAAGATTCGAAATTACTGACCTTTTTGAACACTTCTTGTATTACTGTGCATCACAGACAAGCCGACTCTCCACACCTGCGAAATTTATCTCATTAAGGAGTTTGAACATAGGTACATTCCCTAAAAGTTTCACTAACTACTGTTTCAGCTTGAAATTAGGCTTCATTTTCTTTCAGAGAGATTCCCATCTGTTTTAAACTTCATCACAAACAGCATCTTATTAAATACTTAAGATCAACAAAGTCTGTGTACCTTTTATAAAGGTCTTCATAATCTGGACCTGAAAAAAATAACTTAATTTTAGACACTATTATGTAAGAGTTGAGTAATGAATGGCTGGGTAATTTAGCTCAGTGGTTCCAGCTCTTGCCTCGCAAGCAAAATCACAAGTCTGCTCTGGAGCACCAAAAAAAAAAAAGCTTAAGCTACACACTTGAGTACTACTCAACTTGCAAGACAATAAATTACTCAAGGCTTAAAAAAATTTTTTTTTTGCTATAAAGGGTCTCACTTTGTAGTTCAACCTGGCACTGAGCTCACTATGTAGCCCAGGCAAACCTCAAATTCACAGCAATCCTCTGCCTCCTGAGTGCTGGGATTACGGGCGTGTGAACCACTATGCCCAGCATTGTGGTATGTGGTACTGACTGCTGGTAGGGCTTTAAAATATTTAAAAGCTACTTCCTATCTTACTGAACAGTAACTGGTATCATACTTTTGCTACAGAACATTTCAAAACTAAATAAGCATAGAATACCAGAAGACAAAAGAACTTGCTTACCAAAGCAAGCCATCCAGGCACATGTAACTATCACCTAGAATAAAAACAAAGAAACCTTAATATGCTGAAAACCATTAAAATTTTCTTTACTTTTTATCCCAGGGTTATTCAGTGTTAAATTTGTCTACATGCTCCATTTCAGGTCAGACATTTGATCAACATCATTACAAAAACCCCACACAGAACATGCGCAGCTAAAATAAAGTTAACATCTATTACTCAAATAGAAGTTATAAACAAACCAACCAGTAGGCATGCCACCTAAGCATTCTCAATTGTCAATCTAATTTAGCACTTACTCAAGGAAGACTGGTCCAGCTAGGCAGACTCTACCTGTAAAATAAGAATGGTTTTAGAATAAGTGGAGAAGAATTTTCTCCTCTCCCCACAGCCAAGAATGCCTGTGATCAGTTAGAGCTAATTAAGACCTTCATTATTTCAGTCAAGATTTGCTTATCATCATCCAGGCTGCATTTACAAACTGCATGTCTTACAAGTAGCAACAGGACAAAGATCTGGCACTTGATGCAGAGACGGCAGTAGGACTGCTTAGTATACTATGTAGACATGAACTCTTCTAAAAAGGCTTTTATGTCATACCTCCAATAGTTTGCCTTGTTACCATGTTTAATTGGCTAATTTCACTCACCATTTCAATTTCTGGCTTTCCTGTGCCTAAGAAAAGAATTTAATACAGTTAAGAGAAGAACCTTTAATACTAGGTGATACAGAACTCAACAATCCCAGATACATCAGACAAATGGTAAATCTCTTCAGAGTTATCTGCTGAACTATGCAACCATCACAGTATCTATTTCTTCCTTCTCCCGTCAGTATTAACTTTAGCCATCAAAAGGAGGGAAGAAGGGAAGTACAGTAGTGCATGAATAATAACGACTTGGTTTCTCACCAGGATGGCCACGACTGGAGGCTGTTCAGGACCTAGAAAGAAAACAGTTTAGTGGACTCAGATGAAATCTCTACCTTCCCAAAATCCAGGTTTCTCTGTGCCTCAGTTAAAGTATTGGTGGTTAAGATTATCGTCATTCTTACAGTCAAGAGTAGCAAATATATGTCATCATTGTGGCACTTCAGCTTTCTCAATGTTACTTCCCTTGGGGTAACTTCATTAACTTACCTAAGGTGTCTCCCCCATCTCTGGCACATAACTACAAGACCAAAAAATTCACAATGAGAAACACCTTCGGACCACAAACTTTTACGTTCCCACGTCTCAAAGCCTCAGAATACAATTTTTCAGAAATCTCTTCTGCCCACTACTCTTACACCATCACAGGCTTAATATGAATACCATCTCCCCGCACATTTCACTCCATCTTACCCAATTTCTTACCTGTCCGTAAAATGCCATCAAATGCCACATTCTACTTGTGTACGGCACCATTCCTAGTTAAAAGAAACCCTTTTATAGTCAAAAGAATCTTAAGCCATTTCATTACATATACGGCCAGATACAGCACCCACAATTTCAAGTTTAATGCCTCAGCGCTGGCGTGCTTGGCGGACATGCAGTACTCCCAGTACAAGACCGTAACAAATAATGCTCTTAATATTTCAAAAAAGCATTTTACTTCGTGAATAACCAGGACCGGAAAAAAAAAAGGTGCACTGCGGAACCCAGCACCTAAGATACACATGGGCTTCACCTACCGAACTTTGCTGAGCTCAAACAACTACAGGCTCAGCCCTCGGTCTCCATACAATGGCCTGCTCGGGGACTTGGCAGGCGCCGCCATCAGAGCCGTTGGCATTCATCAGTACTCTCAGATGTCCCTACCAACACAGGCTTCATCATTAGCAGGGCACGCGAGCCACATCTTCGTAGTACAACCACAGCCTCAACAACCCGCACTGCGTCGCGCCGGGACCCAACGCACAAATTCTCTACCTTCACGAGCCTTGCAAAAGCGGCTGGCCTAAAAATATTCGCCAGTTGTGGCTGACTCTAATGATAAGAAAAATAGCCCCACCCCAAAATAAAAGATTTAACATCCCCAAAGACTTGTAAAACTATGGCGCAACACCAGAGGGCCTAACATCTGCAAGACCATAAGGTTTAACTCCAAGAATCAAAATCGCAGAAATATTAAAACTCACCTACACCACGTCAACTGCTACCGCTGAAAGAACGAGAAGGCCGCATGCGACCTCATATATAAGGACTCCTGGTGACGTCATGACGCACGCCTGTCTCGCTGGCGCCCGCTCTAGCTCCTCCTCAAGCCCCGCCCAGACCCGCCCCCTCACCCTTGTAGGCGGGGACTCCGTCGCCATGTGACGCGGGGCTCCGCGCTCCTCCCGACCGAGGAAAGGCCGAGGGGAGGGGGCGCGGGGACGGAAAGCGGTGGGGGAGGGGAGGGGCGGTGTAAGGGCGAGTGATTTCCTTCCGGCACGTCGCCCGCTCCGGGGGTGGGGGCGGGGGATTTCACTTCCGGGACGGTGTTCCGGCCCATTCCGGCCCATTTCCACCCCCGGAGGTAGGTGCTGCTCCTTGACTGGACTCGGACCCCGTGCCCTAGTTCCGCTGCCCTGCCCCGGGCCCCCTCGTCCTTGTCTCCGCCGCAGCCCGGTCCCGGAGCGCTCAGCCGCTTCCGTCCGGCTCCCTCAAGGCACCCAGCGACCTTCCGCCCCTTTGGCCCCGGGCCGGCTGAGCTCCCGGACCCGCCCCCTCGCAGCCCCTCCCTCGAGACCCCGCTAGGCGGCCCCCTCCCCGTGCGCACGGGCGCCGGGACACACCCAGACACACACACCCACCTCGGGGCGGCTGCGCGCGCGCCCGCCCGCGCGGACTGCTCGGGGCGCCGCCCCCTTCCCACCCTTCGCGCTCACCTTTGCGCTCGCTCCGTCGCCCGCCGGACGCTTCGCTCGCGAGCTGAGTTCCTCGGTGACATTCCGCCCTTCGGCCGCTTCCCTCTTCCCAGTCCTCGCGCAGAAGAAAGCTGCTTTGGTACCAGAGTACCCAGCCCCGCGCCGTTCCCGGTTCTCCCTCTTACAGCTCTCACCCCTCCAGTGTGGACGGTACCGAAAGACTTTTACGCCAAGGGCTTCCTCCTCCCTGGGGAATTGCGGAAGGAGCAATCAAAAAGGCGATGGTGTAGGCTCCAAAATAAACACATCTGAATTCATGATGAGATCGACAGAGGCTCTTACTGGATTAAAAGTTTCAAAATAATAACGCTTTGGAAAAAGGTCAGATTAGCTAGAGTTGGTTCTTGAAAGCAGTGTATGAACGTCCCTGTTTACTGATAACTGTGGGCTTGTCAGCATAAGTTTCCTGAAGTTTGAGGCCTTATGCAACTTATGCAGTGTCTTAGGGATTTATAGATAATGGGATGCACGTTGGGCTTAAAACATACTTTCAGCTATTGGAGACTTTTGGATACAGTTGCTGTCTTTTAAATGCCCTATTTTTAAAATTCCAGCTCTAGAAAACTAAATTTCAGAAATGCACGTGCAAAGCCAGGGTTGATGCCCACCGCCAAAAGTTCCCAATTTCGAATATGGATAGAGGCAGATTCAGTAGCCTTTCCTGATTGAGAACTAAGTCCTGACACAGCAGTAGAATTCTTCCTAATGTACAGTATGCCTCAGAGTCTTTCATCCAAAGGCTTTTGTGGGAGCCCTGATTCCTAAGCCTAAAAGACAATGGTCTTCATTTTTGTGGGTTACTAATTTATAAATAAACATAACTTAGCCAGCATGTAGTAAAATGTTATCTAGTCAACCCATCTGTATATAATTGCAGTTCTTCATAAAGCTTATTTCTTTCCTCTTAGAGAAAAGTTGTAAAATTGTCAGGGGATTGTATATCAGTCTCCAAATAACCTTAAAATTAATTCTCTTCCCTTTTTTTGAGACAGGGTTTTGCTTTGTAGTTCAGGATGATTTTGAACTCAATGTGTAGTCCAGGCTGGCCTCAAACTCGTGATCCTCATGCCTCAGCCTCCCAAATGCTGGAATTACAGCCCCGTGCCACCACACCTGGCGTGAACTTTTATTTTGATGTTGTATAATGTATGAGTAAGGAAAGTATGGTCTTAGCTGAAGTTTTTAGAAAAGTGTATTTGAATTACATAGCCCCAAGGGAGTGCAATTGTAATTCCTAATGAGAATGTGACTTCTCTCATCAGGGCTGAATGTGTGCCTGCACCTTCAGGCATGACCATGGAGAAAGGAGGGAACATACAACTGGAGATCCCTGACTTCAGCAACTCTGTCCTGAGCCATCTGAACCAGCTGCGCATGCAGGGCCGCCTCTGTGATATTGTGGTCAATGTGCAAGGACAAGCTTTTCGGGCTCACAAAGTGGTACTGGCTGCCAGCTCCCCCTATTTCCGGGATCACATGTCATTGAATGAAATGAGCACTGTCTCCATTTCAGTCATCAAGAACCCCACTGTTTTTGAACAGCTCCTTTCTTTCTGTTACACAGGACGGATATGCCTGCAACTGGCAGATATCATCAGCTACCTAACAGCTGCCAGTTTTCTGCAGATGCAGCATATTATAGACAAATGCACACAGATCCTGGAGGGCATTCATTTCAAAATTAACGTGGCTGAGGTTGAAGCAGAATTAAGTCAAACAAGGACGAAGCATCAGGAGAGACCTCCAGAGTCTCACAGGGTCACGCCCAATCTAAGCCGCCCCCTTAGCCCACGACATAATGCCCCAAAGGGAAGCCGGCGAGGACAGGTCAGTGCTGTGCTGGATATCAGAGAGCTGAGTCCCCCTGAGGAATCCACAAGCCCTCAGATAATTGAACAGAGTTCCGATGTAGAGAGCCGGGAGCCTATTCTCCGGATCAACAGAGCGGGACAGTGGTACGTGGAGACAGGAGTAGCAGATCGCGGTGGGCGCAGTGATGACGAAGTGAGGGTTCTGGGCGCAGTGCACATCAAAACTGAAAATCTGGACGAGTGGCTTGGGCCTGAGAACCAGCCTTCTGGAGAAGATGGGAGCAGTGCAGAGGAAGTCACAGCCATGGTCATCGACACAACAGGCCATGGTTCTGTGGGACAGGAAAGCTATGCTTTAGGGTCTTCGGGAGCCAAGCTGGCTCGGCCGACAAGCAGTGAAGTGGACAGGTAAGGTTTGTTTGCTTTTCCCATTAATGGCTACTGTGCAGACATTAAGCGGGCCCTCTTGTTGGTAGAACATCTTCTTTACCTGATCCTCGTTGATTTGGGAGAAACTGGAGGTATGCCAAACAACTTGTATTCTTATTTTTTCTAAAGCAGGAAGCTCCTAGTCCTGAAATATTCGCGGTGTTGTGAGAACTATGGTAAAGTTAGACACTACCATGAGTCAGAATAGCATCTGCAGCCACACTAGGATCAGTAATTGCCAGGGCTTCCTCCTCAGGATTCCAGGCGGGGAGCTGAGCATCAGCAGGACCCTGGCAGCTTTGCCCTCCTTGGTCTGTTGTCACACAGGTAAGTGGCCTCGAGAATTTACTGTATCTACAGTACTGTTTATTTTTCTTTGCCCTCATCTACCAAATTAGAGAAACTGCTAGTATCAGTGGCTATTCTTTTTAAATTAGTCTCAACACAGTATAGAAATTCCAGAGAAGAGCTTTCTGGCTGTTTTTCATTCCTTTTATTACATGTCATTTGATGATATAGTCCCTGTTTTCTTTTATTGGATGACTGCTGCCTGAGAGTCTCCTTTTTCTCCACCAGTGCTGTTGTGCCATTTTTCTCTAATACACTGAATGTGTTAGATCAGGGGTGGTGAATTTAGGATGCATGTGCTACAGCCCCGCTGTTTGTTATCACTGAAAGTTCTCAAAGGTTCGTGGTCCCTGTAAGAACATTTCCTTTTGGTAAAAACAGCACTAGTTTTGATCTAAGTCATTTGAAAAAAATTACCAATTCTAAGTGGTGATATTTGTTCATCTCCTATGAATAAAACTGATGAGTGAGCAATAAAATTAAAGGAGTTATTTCCTAGGTTTCTCACTGATCTTGAGAGACACAAGTGTTGCAGACATTCTGATAGTATTGTCTACTATGTCCAATTCAGGAACTCCTAACTTGAGTATTTTCCTTTGTATGTGCTTAATGAAAATATTCTTGAGCACAGAGCTTTTTTTGGTACCAGTGATCAAACTCAAGACCTTGCACTTACCAGGTAGGCAAGGCACCACTGCGGTACATCCCTGGCCAGCAGAGCACAGAACTTTTGACTCTCAGTGTTACAGTTTTCATCCTATATTAGAACTGTATCAGAAGTAGAATCGGTTTAAATCCAGAGACTTTTCATCTCCATAATCAAGATCAGTCTGAAATATGTAACAGTTTGTCATAGGCTCTGGTGAGAGAAAAACAACAACAACAAAGAGTAGTTAAATAGAAGAAGTAAAATAGCAGACCAAATTTTTAATTGTTCTTTTATTCCTCTCCCAATATGTACATAAGGGTAGAAAGCTTATCTTTGGCTTTAGTTTTGCCAGTTCATATGATTCATGTCCCATTGTGTATTTTTTAAATGCACTAAGACAAACCTTTCTTACCTTATTTCAAACCAGCCACTATACTGACTCCATGAAAGAATGTATTTCTCAGTGTGTGTTGCTTAGTTTGTTCCCTTCCTCAGACACAGACTAAAGAGGGGAATATTGTCTTTTTTGTTTGTTTGGTTTTTATTTCTTTGTTGTTTTGTTTTGTTTCTTTGAGACAGGGTCTTATTATGTTATCCAGGCTGGACTGAAACTCATTGTGTTTCCCAGATGGCCTATGAATTCACAGCATTCCTCCTGCCTCAGCCTTCATGCTACTGAGGAACATGTGCCACCATGCTCGGCTGTCATCTTTTTAAATTCTTTGACACTACTTTTCTGTTAATACCCTTTGTGCTCCTTTTCTAGCAGATTTAGTCCCTCCGGCAGTGTGGTTCCCTTGACAGAGAGACACAGAGCCAGAAGTGAGTCTCCGGGGAGGATGGACGAGCCCAAGCAACCCAGCTCACAGGTATGTAGTTGTGGATTATAATGTTGCTGTGTTAGTTGAGGGTTGCCAGCATGTACAAACAGTATGTAATGAGTAAGAAAGATGGTAACAACTTATATATTAAAGAAGTACTGTGTTTAGCTAGGCACAGTGCCGCAGTCCCTGTGATTTCAGCACTGGGAGGCTGAGGCAGGTGGATGGAAATTTGGAGACCAGCCTGGACAACTTAGTAACTTCGAGATCCTGTCTCAAAATAAAAGGGCCTGAAGAGGTAGCTTGGGCCCAGAGTTAACTCCCAGGACCACAAATAATAATATTCTATGACTATTTTTTTCTTTATTCGTATTTGTAAACATCCCAGAAATACACTTTTGGTGTCAGTGGAGTTTGAGAATTAGGAAAAAAAATATTGTAGAACTCAACTATACATGTTGACATATAACCTGTAATCACTGACCCCAAGGCAGGAGGACTGAAAGCTCTAGACCATTTTGGGCAATTTAGCAAAATTCTGTCTCAGAATAAAAGTTTAAAAAGAGGGCTGGGGTGAGTGTGGTGGCTGGTGCCTATAATCCCAACACTTTGGAGGCAGAGGCAGGAGGATTGCCAAGGCAACAAGGTTCGAGGCTAGCCAGGGTTACATAGGGAGTCCAGGGCCAGTCTGAACTACAAAAGTGAGACCCTGTTTCAAAAAAAAAAAAAAAAGGATAGAAATGTAGCTCAGTGTAGATTACTCGCCTTGTATGCACAAATTTCTGGGTTCTGTCACTAGCACTGAAGAGGAGAAAGGGAGGTAGAGCTCTTTACTGACTGTAGGGACCAATCTGGAGACCTCAGAGTAAAACTAACCTCTGAAAAGTACATGCAGGTATTTTAGGACATGGAAAAGAGCATGCTGGGGTATAACAACACTACCTATGTCTACATAATTGTTGATTGATGTAATATGTATTTGTAAACAAATTTGTAACATTTGTTTTGTTTTCTTTGTTTTTGGTTTTTGGACATAAGGTCTCACTTTGTTGTTCAGGGTGGCCTTGAACTCACGCGATCCTCCTGGCCTAGCTTTCCAAGTACTGGGATGACAAACATGCGCTACCACATCCACCCTGTTTTGTTATTTTCTTACTGAAACTTTTGTTAGACTACAGTGTTTTAAAAAGGATAGAAATAATGCTTTTTAATTTTCTTTGCAACTTTCTTTAACAACAATTAAAAAGTAGTTGTTTTCATCATCTCTCACAGGTGTAAACAGTTGAAAATTGAATTTTGTTGTTGTTGTTTTTGAGACGGAGTCTTGCTTTGTAGTTCAAACTACCCTTGAACTTTCTGTGTAGCCCAACCTGGCCTTGAATATATGGTGATCCTCCTACTTCAGTCTCCCAAGTGCTGGGATTATAGGCCATCATGCCCAGCACTGAAGATGTTTGTTTGTTGGTTGTTTTTTTTGTTTTGTTTTGAGACAGGGTCTCGCTTTGTAGTTCAGGCTGGCCCTAAGCTCACTATATAGTCCAGGCAGTCCTGGAACTCAGCAGTCCTCCTGCCTCTGCCTCCCTAGTGCTGAGATTATAGGTATGAGCCACCACCCCTAGCTGAACATGGAAATTTTAAAAAGGTGATAAACTCACTTAGGAGAACAATAAATTAGACTCCTTGCTTTCAAAAAGGAAACACTGGTAGATTAAGATTACATTGCTAATGTTTTTTAGTCTTTGTTTTATATTATACCATCTTTTACCTAGGCAGTGGATATTTTTTATGTATATGAGATAGTATTAGCAATAAGCATTGTTACAAACTGTATTCATTAGTTTTGATAAAGTGTTAGGGAAAAGTAAGTTTACTGTGTAATTAAGGCTCTATTTCTCATCTCCCAGATATGGTGTGATAACCATGCAGATGTAACAGGTCATGCAACTAAGTACAGTAATGAACAAATCTTAACAGTGGGGGGCATTAGACAGACAAATCACCCAAAATAAAAATAAGACATTTAGGGCCAGAGGGTTAGCTCAGTGGTTCCAGCACCTGCCTCGCAAGCGCAAGGTCCTGAGTTCGATCCCCGGAAACCACATACAATGCTGGGCGTGGAGACTCACGCCCACCAGCAATCAACACCGCATACCACAATGCCGGACGTGGTGGCTCACGCCTGTAATCCCAGCACTCGGGAGGCAGAGCCAAGAGGATTGCTGAGTTCGCGGCGGCTTGCCTGGGCACCATAGTGAGCTCAGGGCCAGCCTGAACTACAAAGCGAGACCCTGTCTCCAAAAAGCAAAAAAAAAAAAAAAGACATTTAGATTTCAGTGACAGTTTTGTGGGACTAAAAGTGCGTAAAAGGTAGTTACTTGTCCAAACATGGTGACATATACCTGTAATCTCAGCACTGTGGGAAACTGAGGCAGGAAGATGGTAAATTTAAACCCAACATGGATAACTTAGCAACTTAGCAAGTTCTGTCTCAAAAAATAAACATGGACTTGGACTGGAGCTCAGTGTAAAGTTTTTGGGATCAGAAAGAGGGAAAAATGGTATTCTGCAAGAGTGTTTACCTAAAATAGAAGATCAGCAATATTGTCTGGACATGACATGAAGGGATAATACTATATGTATACACCTTAACAGGTACCTAAGTTTATTGCAGTAAATTTCTCTTAAGTTATTTCCACTCTCCACAAAAGACAAAAACAACAAAGATTATATTATATAAGACTTGTTTAAAAACAAAAGCATGTTGAGCTGGTGTGGTGGCAAACTTGTAATCCTCCCATCATGGGAAACTGAGACGGCAGGACCACAAGGTCAAACCCAACCTGGGCAACTGAAAGATTTAGTGAGAACCTGTCAAAACTAAAACTAAAAGATGACTAGGGACGTAGCTTAATGCAAAGGCTCTCCTTATTTCTTAGTACCAAAGAAAGAAAGAAAATGAATTACATAGCACATACTTGTAATCCCAGCTACTCTGGAGGCTGATAGAATCCCAAGTTTCAAGGTACCCTAGGTATATTTAGCAAGATCCTGTCTCATAAAATAAAAAGGGCTGGGGCTGTAGTTCAGTGGTAGAATGCTTACCTGGTGTAATGAATGGACTGGGTTCTATCCCCAGCATTTCTGTCTCACGCAAATTTCTTTTTGAAGGACTCCCTGATTATGGGGGGTGAGTGAACTGGAGCAGACCACTAACATTACTCAATTTTTTTAAATTGGTACTGGGGATCAAACTTGGGACCTTCCACTTGAGAGGCAGGTGCCGGAACACTGAGCTAAATCCCTGGCCAAACATTACTCTTTTACTCAGAAACCTTCGCTGCTTTTTCTTTTCCCTACCACATGAAAGTTAAAAATATTTGGCCTCAATTTCCCTCATAATTTATAACCTTTCTGACTCAACTCTGTCCATCACTCTTTGGCATGCAGTGCTTCAGACAGACATTCTGTGTGTCGAACCCCCATCAAATTATTCTCAGTCTGAAATCGTCATTCTTCCTGGGCCTACCCAACCTCCAGTTCCTGGTTCTCTCTCCCCTAACTAGCCCGGTCTTCTTTGATCTTTCCTCCTTAAATCATTACTGTGGCATTTATGGGTGATACAGTACAACTTTTCCTAGTTCTCTACCAATTCAGGTAAGTTGTTTCTAACTTATATTACTTTTGTATTTCCTGGTAAACTGGAATCACCTTGAGAGGAAAGTCCATGTTTTTAAATTTTATCTGACATTGTTTCCATAAATCTTTGTATTTCTTATACTATCTTGTTAGGAGTTTTACCTGTCACTACAGTAATGGTTGATTTCATCATTATGTAGATGTCATAGAGCATACTTAAATGGTTACTGAATGGAGATTTTAGTTGCTTGTGAAATCTCTATTTGGGATGAAAATGAAATCCCCTCTTTTGAAGATCATTAATTAATAGTGATGGGCTGGGATTTAGCTCAGTTGGCACTTTCACCTGCCCTGCAAGTGGAAGGTTGTGAGTTCAGTCCCAAGTACTGCAATAAATAAATAAATATATGAATAAATAAATAATAGCAATCATGATCTTTGAAGCCCCTTCTATTCTTTAGTTCTACATTAGTAATTAAAAATTATGGTGGGATTACTGGTGTATGCCTATAGTCCCTGCACTCTAGGGGATTGACCAGGCATTTTGAGTTTGAACCCATCTTGGGCAATTTAGCAAGACTTATCTTAAAATAAAAAGTTGTTAAAAGGTTAGGGGGTAGTTTAATCACCAGTAACTAATAAATAGAGACAAGAGTAATGAGAGGCTCTGATGTCCATGTCAAGCACCTAGACAGATACTGTATTATAACATGTGGAAATCATTTTTATGGATTTTTTCATTGTATGGAATAATTCATTGGGAAGACATTATTGCAGCAGGTACTGGTCAACTTCCTGGCGATTTGGCAGTGCAAAATGTCCCTGCACATAAGAGTTTACATTTGAATAAAGTATTATCAATATGGGAGAAATGAAATGATATTCCTTTGAGGGACAGAGAGAAATAGGAGGTAGCTATCTTTTATCCTCACGTCTTTTTAAAGTTCAGAGTAGCCAGGTGTGGTGGGATACTCCTGAAGCCCAGCTACCTAGGAGGCTGAAGCAAGAAGATTAAAAGTTTGAGACCAGCCTGGATAATTTAGCAAGCCTCTTTCTCAAAATAAAATTAAGAGGGGGTGCAGTTGGGATTTTAGCTCAGTGGTATAACAAGTGCAAGGCTTTAGTTCAGTTGCCAGCACCACAGAAAAGTAAATAAAGATCAAAGAAATAAAACTACAGAAGATACATTGCTGCCTTTGACAAGGATTTTGTCTGCCGTGTATACTCCCTCATACACCCCTGTAATCTCAGCACTTGGGAGGCTAAGGCAGGAGAATGTCTGCAAACTCAAGGCGAGTGAGTTCAAGGCCAGTCTCAAAAAGTAAACAGGGCCAGAGATTTAGCTCAGTGGTTCCAGTGCCTGCCTAGCAAGAGCAAGGTCCTGAGTTTGATCCTTGGTCACCACATACAACAATATCAGGCCTGGTGACTCAGGACCACCAGCAGTCAGTGCCACATACCACAGTGCGAGGCATGATGGCTCATGCCTGAAATTCAGCACTCAGGAAGCAGAGGCAGGAGGACTGCTGAGTTTGATGGCTTTCCTGGGCTACGTAATGAGCTTGGCCACCCTGAACTACAAAGCGAGACCCTGTCTCAAAAAAAAAAGTAAACAAACAAAATCATAGTATGTGTTAATTTATTAACCTTGCTAGGGATTAAACTCCAGCCTTTTGTTTTTTGTTTTTTGAGACAGGATCTCATTAAATTCCCCAAGCTGGACTGAAACTTGTAATCTACCTGCCTCAGCTTCTTCCAAAATAGCTGGGATTATAGCTCTATGCTACCAGCTTTTTATTTGCTCTTCTGCTGCAACATTACTACATTCCCCCCAGTACTGGGGATTGAACCCAGAGCTATCCACACATATACTAGGCGAGTGCTCACCACTGACCTATGTCCTCAGCCTTTTAAAAATTATTTTATTTTGAGACAAGGTGTTGCTAAGTTTGGCTAAGTTGCTGAAGGTGGCCTCAAACTTGGAATCCTCCTGCCTCCACATCTTGAGTAGTTGCCATTACATACTACAGTATGTCACTTATAATAATTTTCTAAAGTGAGATTGACCCTAAAATCTGATTTTTATGGTTATTGTTCATCACTGATTACTAAAATTTATTATTTTCTGCATGTGGGCAATAGTATTATAACATTTTCCTAAAAGTTAGGAAAGTGTTTTACTAAATTGTACCCTCAAGATTGTAAATACTACGAATTTGAAGCTGGCCAGGCACAGGTGAGCATTGAAGACACAGGATGGGATGGAGATTATGTATATATTTGTAATATTTATAATAGCACTAAGCTACACTGCTGCTTCTGTATAACTCATCCAGTGCTCAAAGCAACCCATGAAGGAGAGGATATTTTTATCTTAATTTTACAAATAAAGCTGAGGGCTAAAGTAGTTAAATTCGTGCTCAAGGCCACATAATCCCTGGAATTTAAATTTTTTTTTTTTTTTTGAGACAGGGTCTCACTTTGTAGTTCGGGCTGGCCCTGAGCTCACTATGTAGCCTAGGCAAGCCTCGAACTCAGCAATCCTCCTGTCTCTGCCTCCCGAGTGCTGGGATTACAGGCATGAGCCACCACGCCCAGCACTGTGGTATGTGGTATTGATAGCTGGTGGGTATGAGTCACCACGCCCAGCATTGTATGTGGTTTCCGGGGATCGAACTCAGGACCTTGCGCTTGCGAGGCAGGCGCTGGAACCTCTGAGCTAACCCTCCGGCCCTGGAATTTAAATTTAAATGTAGGTTCTGGCATCTCTAACTGCTGTTTAATCTTATGGACTGTATTCAAAATACTTCAGGGTAATGGGAAGTGATGGCCCAGCTACCCAGGAGGCTGAGGCAGGAGGATGGCTTGAGCCTAGAGGTTGCCAGTCAATTAATAAATTTTTTTAAGATATTGTAAGGTATTATCACCTTTGATTTTCCTGAGAATCCATTAAGTTGGCAAAGTATATATACCTTTCCATTTTTATGTATGTAAAAATGGAGCTATGGGCCGGAGATTTAGCTCAGTGGTTCCGGCTCCTGCCTCTGCCTCGAAAGCACAAGGTCCTGAGTTTGATCCCGGTAACCACATACAATGCTGGGCGTGGTGCCTCATGCCTGTAATCCCAGCACTCGGGAGGCAGAGACAGGAGGATTGCTGAGTTCAAGACTTGCCTGGGCTACATAGTGAGCTCAGGGCCAGCCTGAACTACAAAGCAAGACCCTGTCTCAAAAAAAATAAAAAAATTTTAAAAAATGGAGCCACAAAGAAGTGACTCTTTGCTTTGTCCTTGATCACTTAGAATTTGTAACAGGAATTTATGTGAATTCTGTTTTGATTACTCAAAAACATGAAGCAGAAAGAAATTTACATAAATTACAGTTATCTCAAGTGTCAGTTTTACCCTTTAGGCCTTGAATGTACATACTGCTTCCCAACCTCTTGCAAACTGCTTCCATCAGAAAAACATTACTGGGTCAGGGTGTGGCTCAGTGGTCCTGGTTCTGAGATCAGTTCCCAGTCGTGGGGAAAAAAACAGAAATACTTTATATGAGAGCACTGTCAAAGTGAGTTCAAGGAGACTTTGTCTCAAAAAAACAAGAAGTACCTACCTAAATATTGTTAGCTAGCATATGACAAAGGAGAGAAGCTACATTTTTAGAATTAAAAAGGCATAAGATTAATTGCTAGTTAGATAAATCTTTAATCCAGAGTCAACTTTGCCCTTTATCTTTGTATTGATACATTAGCTTCCACTAAACATACATAATTCCCTCCTATCTTTTTTTTTTTTTGAGACAGGTCTTGCTTTGTCGTTCAGACTGGCCCTGAACTCACTATGTAGACCAGGCTAGCCTCGAACTCACAGCATGAGCCACCACACCCAGGACTGTGGTATGTGGTTACCGGGGATCGCACTCGGGACCTTGTACTTGTACTTGGCAGGCAGACATTGGAACCACTGAGCTAAATCCCCAGACCTCTTTCACATATTTTTAAAACTTTTTTTTTTTAAATGACTTTAGCAGTCACTAGGCTTGAAAAAATTAGTAATTGCTGAATGGTGATATTTGAATATAGAACTTTGAAGCAGAAGTGTTTATTAATGTAAAACCTTTAAGTTAGTCATTGAAAAGACTCACTCCTTCCCAGCCTTTAGATAGGAGAAGCCCACATCTCCAGCCAGTTTATTCTGACATCACTTGAACTCTGAGTGCTCCTTAGAATGAAGATACTGTGTTACATGACACCAAAATAGGTTTAGATAAAAAGGTGTGCTCTCAACTTCAACTTGTATCCATTCTTATAAAGTTGGCTGGTCCTGTTTAAAGTGTGGTAGTAATCATAGTGCCATGGTGTTTGCTGGTATATGATACATACTGTCTTGATATGGTCACCATTAGCCATGTCACATATGGCTATTTGAGTTTGTTTTTTAATGCATAGAAAGCAATTAAAATAAATTCTCTTCCTCAGTTCCACCAGCTGTATTCTAAATGTTCCAAAGTCACATGTGCCCAGTGATTTCTATATTGGATGATGAAAATTAAAAACAGTTCCATCATCATAGAAAGTTTTTTGGACCAACTCTGCCTAAGCACCATATTATCTGGAATATAGTTGCAAGACTAGAATCTGGAAGGTGATATAAGTAGGCCCAGATTTTCTTCTTGTATGCAATGGTTTAATAAATATCCACTTTGTCAGCCAGAAAGTGATTGTTGTGTTGCTTTTACGGTAATGGAGTATGGTCTAAGCTTTCATAAATTGTTATGTTAATGTCTGTACTTTTTGGAAGTAACTTCTTCCTTGGTTCTCTATTAAAAATAAGAATACAGGGCTGGAGATTTAGCTCAGTGGTTCCGGCGCCTGCCTCGCAAGTGCAAGGTCCTGGGTTCGATCCTGGTAACCACATAGAATACTGGACGTGGTGACTCACGCCCACCAGCAATCAATGGCACATACCACAGTGCCGGGCGTGGTGGCTCATGCCTGTAATCCCAGCACTCGGGAGGCAGAGACAGGAGGATTGCTGAGTTCGCGGCGGCTTGCCTGGGCTACATAGTGAGCTCAGGGCCAGCCTGAACTGCAAAGCGAGACCCTATCTCAAAAAAAAAAA
>PVIC010015685.1:0-34861 GCA_004025085.1 Thryonomys swinderianus
TCAGGCTGGCCTCAAATTCATGGAGATCCTCTTGTTTCTATCTCCCAAGTGCTGGGATTAAAGGCATGTACCACCACCTGCCTACTTTTTTTTTTTTTTTAATGTGAGCATCCATAGTTATGTAGTTCTATATTAGGAGTGTTTTCATTGTGTTCCATAGGTTCTGATATGTTGTACTTTCATTATCATTTATTTTAATTGTAGGATTTAAATTTCTGCCTTCATTTCTTCTGTGATCTATTGAGTATTCAAGGGTGTGCTATTTAATATCCAGGTGTTTGTAAAATTTCTTTGATTTCTTTTGTGATTGATTTCTAATTTCAGCACCCTCTTGATAGAATCAGTGGGACAACTTTGTTTTGTGTTCATTTAAGTAGTCTTGATAGGCTAGCATATATTCTATTTTGGAGAAAGTTTCATGTGTTGCTGGGAAGCACATTTATCTTGCTGTAGTAGAGTAGAGCACTCTATGTGTGTGTGTGTGTAAATAAATAAATAAATAAATTAAAAAATGTATAAATTTTTTTCTTTTATTGAGACAGGGTCTTGCTTTGTAGTTCAGGCTCGCCCTGAGCTCACTATGTAGCCCAGGCAAGCCTCAAACTCAGTAATCCTCCTGCCTCTGCCTCCTGAGTGCTGGAATTACAGACGTGAGCCACCACGCCCAGAACTGTGGTATGTGGTACTGATTGATGGTGGGCATGAGTCACACTGATATTGTTGTTTGTGGTTACTGGGAATCAAACCAGGGACTTTGAACTTGCTAGGCAGGTGCTGCAGCCACTGAGCTAAATCTCTGGCCCTATATATATCTATTTAAGTCCATTTGTCTGAAGTTGTGGTTTAGGTCTGATATTTCTTTGTTCTTTGTTTAGTTGATTTGTGACAATAGGGTGTTGAGATCCTCCACTGTAATTGTGTTTGTATTTACTTCATCTTTTATGTCTAGTAGAGTTTGTTTTATGCAGTTGGGTGTGTCAGTATTTGTTGTGTATATATTTATAACTGCTATTTCTTTCCATTATATTATTCTCAACTAATATGTAGTGACATTCTTAGCCTCTTCTGATCAGTTTTGGCTTGATATCCACATTTTCTGAGGATAAGATTGCCATTTTTGCTTGCTTTTGGGATCATACTACATGGAATATTGCTTTCCATTCCTTAATTTTAAATCTATGAATTTCTTTGTGTATTATATTTATCTTTTGTATACAGAAAATCATTAAGTTTTGTTTTTTGATCCAGTTTGCTGATTTGTGTCTTTTAATTGAGGAGCTGAGGACATTTATATTGACAGCTATTACTGAAAGGTGTTGGCTTATTCCTGTCATTGCATTGCTCTCTGCTGGGTAAAGAAAAAAATATATACATTTCACATATTTAAATATATGTTTTATATCTATAATAACTTTAAACATTTTAATTGGGGAATAATTGTTTAGTGCAAAAGGCATGTGAAAGAGTACAGTACTCTGCTGGGTACATGTTCCCTTCATATCATACCACTGAACCTTTGTCATCATTTTCTCCCTGAAGTAGGCATGATGCACTTCACCAAGGAAGCATTTCCTTGTAATGCCAATCTCTGTGCAGAATTTTTAGGGCATTCAGGACACGCTCACTTCTAAAACTTCACAAATACTCACTGACTTCACAGGTCATGTGATTATTCTTTGATGAAGTTGCCTTGGAGTTGATGGTTCTGTAAGGACAGATTCTTGTTAGGAGTAATCTATAACTGAGGACCACATTACCTTTTTAGCATTGATTTTATATTTTAGGTTGGCCCTGGCCCCTGTGATGGCTGGTGTCGGGGTCAGTGATCTAACTTTCTTCAGACTGACAGAACTTGCAATGTCAAATTAACCTCAGCAATATTAAAATTATTGTTTGCTTCCTTCCTTATAGGATGTAAAATCCTCATTAGATATTTCTTTGCTTATTGTGTTTTTATTCTTTCAATGTTTAGTAAAATAACAATAGTAAGGTTGTTTTTTTTTGTTGTTAGAACACATTTTGATGCGTGCAGACTCTAGGAAGAGAAAATATCAGTTAACTGGAATCCAAGGATACATGAAAATGAAGAAAATGTGCAAAGGTCTATCTCATTCCCTCCTAAAAGTAACAGCATTTTAATTGTTATTTAACATATTATCAACTAATATGATATAAAATGATAGTATCCTACCTATATTTTTAAATTTTTATTATATTTATAAATAATCAATAATCAGCCATGAGGTAAGTATTCAAAAATTTATTTAGAAATGCTTACCTGGGTGAAAGTGGCCTGTCCCTCAGGGCTGACCAGGCCTTTGTCCTAATGCACTTACTTGTCTATGCTTTCGTTCATGTCATGGACACATAACTCTGAAATTTAATCATGTGTTCATCTAATCAGCATTCACAGCTGTTCCACTACGGAATTCTTTCTGAAGTCTGCTAAGCTTTTCTAGACATATTGCTACCTGATTCATGTTCTTGGTAGCCCCTTAATTTTACTGTGTGTTCTAGGTATTTATTCAGCTCAGGAGTACTTATTTTGATGATCAGATTAGACAACTTTTGCCCTACCACCTCAGAGAAATTTTTAATCATTTCATCATAGCAGCAGGCAAACAACTATTTCTTCTTTGGTAAGGTACTTCGTTTTCAAACCTTCTTCAGATGGAGTCGTCCCAGCTACCTTCTTTCTTGGGTAAGAAGAGGATGTTTCACAAGCATCCCTAGCATATATTATGTTGCATTATTCCTACTATTTCTATATGCAGGTGAAATTTGTGTTTGATATCAAATGTTTTGCTTGATTCTTGATACTTCCTTAAGAGAGGATTAGTGAACATAAATGTTTATTACCTAATTAGAGACCAGCTACAAAAGGCAAATATATCAGGGAGATAGTATTGTGGAATCAAGTTTATCCTCAACTCAAGTAACGGTTAGACGATCTGCTCCCCAGTCACTCGGATGATGACTAATGGAGACAAAGAATGAGGAAGCAGAATTTCTGCAGAGGGGTCTGGAGACAACAGAGAGGAGGGACTTGAGATCAGGTCAGGGACAGGCTGAACTGGAGCAGGAAAAGTTTCAACATTTTACTTATTTCAAAATGGGTTGACTATCTCATTCTTTGCCTTCCTGGCCAAAATGATCAGATCTTAACTGTATATACAAATTTGGGAAGAAAACTCTAATAATGAAGTGTCTGAGTACCAGTCCAGTGTGTCACAGACCTCACCGACTGTCAGCTCTCTTTCCTCTTTCTGTCCTGACTTTCTTTTCTCCTCCCTTCCCTCATCTCAGTATTAGTATCCGTCTTTGTTCTGGAAATGAGATGAAAACTGCCATCATCCATTTTCTTCAACCTGTATGTTGTACAAGGTACTGTGTTGCCTCATACTGCACACAACAGGCATCCAGCTATTCTTATTCTGCCTTTCCTTTGCAATCCTCTTTGAGTTTTCTATTTCCTGAGGCTTTGGGGGCCAATATGAAGTACAGACATCTGCCACAGTCCTCACGCTTCGGATCTGGTTCCTGGGGAATGTCTGATGTTTGTTCACACTCCAACTCCATTGATGTATGCTGTTTGGAATACACACACACACACACACACACACACACATTCCCCCACTCAGGACATCTGTGCACACCAGTCTCTCTGTCTATAATTCCTTTCTTGATATTTCAATCAAGCACTACTTCATTTTGGTGTCTCTCTACATATCGGTGTATTAGAAAGGTCTTTCCTGGCCAACCTATCGAAAATAATGGCTCTTCTCACCACCCTTCTTTTATTCTGCTTATTTTTTCCTTGTAGTACTCACTCAATGTGTTATCATGTTATTTAGTATTGTTTTATTTCATATGTTTTTGTAAGTATTGATTTTTTGTGTCTCTCTAAAATATATTATACTTACTTTCCTTATATTTGCTTTATTCTTTTTTTGATCTCCAGATTTATTAGAAAAATACCTTAACTGACAAAGTGGGTCAACTTCTTAGAACACAGCCATACCTAGAACCGTGATCATTTAAACAAGTGTATGATTAATGCAAAGATAAATAACAGACTACTTGGTGCCTAACTACATGTGCTGCCTGCTTTTCCTGACTGCAAAGGGAGGTGTTGCTGTTTCATGAGTCAGAGAAACTGTACTTTAGTGCTTCTGTGGGGTAGGCCAGCAGCCGTGCAGAAGGAGAAGACTGTGCCAGCAGAGGCTATGCATGACTTCTTGAATTAAATTAACAGGCAGAAGCTTCCTGAGGAAGTTTCATATTATGACCATTACAATTGTAGTGATCAATCCAGTAGTGATAGTGCTGAGCATTCCTACGCAGCTGTGGAGAAGAAGGAGACATGGAGAGGGGGCTGTGGAGAATAGTCATCAGATGACTTGCTATGATCACTCTCAGACTGTGGTGGGCACTGCTGGAGACACAGTACAATCTGGGCTCCATGGGGCAGTGGTTCTGAGGTACTAATGATAGCAAATATGCATGGGTGACTTGCTGTATGAGATAAAAATCATACAACCAGGTAGACAGTTTTCTCAGTCTTTTTAGTAGATGACACACTTGAAACCGGCTAATACATATATGATGCCTAAAATGGGCTGGTAAACATATGCTGTGAGAATCTGGGAGGCCATGATTGGCAAGACTCTCCCAGAAGCTAGAAAGTGTGAATTTCAAACTTCAGTTAAATTCAGGGAACAAGGGATGGCTCAGCCACAACCAAGATAAAAGAATCAGAATATATAGCACAGGAAAGAAGAAAACTGAAAGTTGAGTCAGTAACTATTCCCAAAGTTACAAAGAGCTTTTTTGCAGAGAATAAGGGCCCACTGTCTCCTTGTTTGTGGAATGTTCCTTGCTGTCCACTCTGGTGAAACTCATACCCATCTTGCAGAGCAGTTCCTAATGCTGATACTTCAGCTCTACTGCCTAGAATATCTGTTCTCCCCCTTGTTATCTGGAGAACCTTATTTTTATTCCAAGGCAGTCACTTCCTGACCCCATAGAACAAGCACTCTGTGTTCTTCCCCCTGCATGATGCTGGGACTTTGGTTCTGCCATCTCCATGCCACACTGGCTCACCGCAGGGCTTTTGAGATCCATCTTCCTAACCACTTGAGATCTTTCCTAAGGGCAGGTATTGTCTTTTCGCTGCTGTTTCACTTTGGCACAGAACAGAATTTTTCAACAGGTTGCATTTTCTCTCAAGGCCTTCCCACTCCCCTGCTGTAAGGGACTTCTGTTTGTGCTTCCCCTGCTCCATCTGTTCCCGGAATACTGGATTTATGTTAGAGCCTCCTTAGGCCAGGAGACTGGATCTGTTCTTATATTCCTTAGTAGTTCCACCACAGCATCAGCACCACTCATAGACACTCAAAAGCAATCTTCAAATAGCACTAAAGGAAATGCTGATTTAGGCACTGAGTGAAACTTCTCCTTGGGTGAGAAATCATCTACCTGTAAGGGGTTGTGCACATTGGCTTAGATATTAGAAGCTGGTATCTAATTTATTTCCTGGAAATTATGTAATTACAAATGAAAAACTTGCATATCATCAAAGGGAGAGAGTTTTACTCTGCTAGCTCATTTTCAGAGTCATTGCTACACTCACTCTTCAGGAACCTCTCAAGTATCTATCGAATCCAAAGCCTTCAGCTGAAGTATTATTAAGATGCACTTGGCTACACAAAAGGCGATTGCTGTCACAGCAAAGGTCAGTGTGTTCAAAACAAGAATCGTACAGGATCCAGCGACTCAACTGCCAGTAGTGAAGCTTCAAGCACACATAAAAAGGGAGTCAATTTGATAATGAAATCGGTTCGCTCTTCAAGCCATATAATTGTATCACTGGGATCAGACCATAGAATCACTGACACAAAGCCACTGTAACAAGCCAGGCAAGACGTCAAAGACACAGAAAACAAAATCAGTAATAGATAAATTGAACTTCTGCACAGTTTTGCAACTAAATATCTGATATTAAAAGGGGTTGAGGTCTAAAATGTATAAGGAATGTCAAAATCTCAATACCAAATCTCAACCCAGTTACAAATGGATAATACATCTAAATAGGTATTTCTCAAAAAAAAAAAGAAGAAAAAAAGGATATGCAATGGCCAAGAAGTACTTGAAAAAATCCTTAGCACCACTAATCAAATCCACAAGGAAATATCACCTCACCCTATAAAATAGCTATTATCAAAGAGAGTAAGGTAGCAAGAGAGGTGTGCAGTGGGAAACAGGAAATCACTGCGCACTGCGGGTGGAGATGTGAGTTAGTACAGACCTTAGGAACACAGGGTGAAGTTCCGTCGGAGTGCAGCAAACAGCCTGGTCCCTGGGTGGGCCCAATCAGGAGGCACCTGCACCCTACGCTAGCGCGGCCCTGGGTGTCACAGCCCGGGGATGAGCACGAGTGCGCTGCCTACCTGCTGGCAAAGGAGCAGAGACAAGGTGGTCACCCGCCGTGCATGGTGAGATCCTGCCCAGCCTGAAAATAATGAAATCTCGCTGTACGATAGAGCGCACGTGAGTGAGAATCGCTATGTTGAACGAAGCAAGCCGGTCACGGAGAGACCAGTGCCGCGCGGCTTACTCGGGAGACTGCGGGAGGCTAGGCAGCGGCTGGCAAAGGCTGGGCAGCAGCTGGCGCTGCGCTGCGCGGATGGCACGGAGCTCCCAGGAGCAGGGCTGACGTCTGATGCCGGTACCGTGCACTACCGTCAGGAAGGCTGGAGGAAGGATTCAAGCCTCGGCCAGAAGGAGATGAGCACCTCGTTTACACATCTTACAGTGCACACATTTAGTAAAATATCACGTGGTGCCTCATTATAAATAACAATACATATACTTTTATGCTTTTAATCTGTCACTTAAAATTTTAAAATTAAAAATTATGATAATGCCTCACTGTCTGCTTGTATGCCGCCTAGGTAGAGGACAACCCATCACGTCACTGCTGTGTGAAACGAAGCCCTTTTCAGAAGAGGCTGCTCGTCTCTCTGCACAAGTGCCCAGCAGTCTGTGGGTCTTCCTGCAACTTCAATGTCTGTTCTGCTCCGAGAAAGGCCGTCAGCCCGCCAGACAACTATGAGGCGGACTTTGTCCCCTTGTAAATGAATTCTGTTTTTTGCTTCTTCCTTCACCCCAGGTTTAGACATAATATAGCAGGGCAGCTTTCTCTCCCTGGAAACGGGTGAAATCCGAGCTCTGTCTTCGAGCCTTTGGGAAACCCCATAGAAGGGAAGATAAATCTTTTGGTTGGTTATTCTTTTTGAAACTCTTATTAAACCGATGTGGTTAAAGTTTTTCACCGTATTTTGTAGTTCACTATCCCTTTCTCCTTTCCTAGAAGTCCCACTTGGGAGTCCTCTCTCAGATACTTTGTACATGGTTACAGACTGACAGCAACATCCAGCGCTTCTGCAGGGAGAAACATCGCTGACCACTTCTTGGGAGTGATTTCTAGTAGAAGTTTAGAGATTTTATTGCTTGGGAGTTTTATCTATAACCTGGAGATCCTTGAGCTCTGTTTTATGAACAGCTTTTTTTCAGACAGTATGCTCAGGGTTGTACTATGAGCTCTTCCTTCTATGAAAGGTCCCGTTTAATAACTAATACACTTTTTTTGAAACTTTAACTTCAGTTTCATTTACTAGATGTATGTGAACACACACATACATATATACACATAATTAACAGATAAATTTGTTCTCAAATACTAATAGCTCTATATCTTTTAGATTCTTGAAAAATAGTGGAGTTGAGTCTGCATAAGAATTTAAGAAATACTGAAGAAAAACAATTGAAGAGCCAACAAAGCAGAGCATGGAAATTAACCCTACAGATCCTTAATTTTCTCTTATTTTTTTGCACTATTCAGTAAACTTTATTGGTACATTATATACACAGCTCACAATCACACAAACATTGGGGAATTTGTACCAATATGTGACACAGGTCAATTCTCATTTTACCCACATCCCTGCCCACCCACCCCCTCCCCACCTCCTATACACATACTTTCATTTTTTCCAAATCATATTTATTCCTTCCCCTCATTACGTTTCCACACCAAATTCCTTTTGGATATTACAGAAACTATCATACATTCTGGAGCTCCTTTACCAATACATTTTTTTACATTTGTACATTTTTACTGAAAAGAATTATGTTTATTCGTAACTCTGGCAAACTATAATCCAGCTGCCCTCCATGATGCACCTCACACCAAGTGCAGCTCTTTGAGGGTGTGACGGTGCACATCTTTGGTTAGTCTGCATCTGTTAGCAGAACTCAGGAATATGTGCTCCATTCTTTGTTCCCGGCCTTTGAGGATAGTGTGACTTCAGGTTCCTATAATCCAGTGGAAGTCACATTGGTTGGTCCTGATTATCTGTCAGTGAGGCCAGGAGAGAATTAGACTGCAAGTTGCATGGGCACAGGCTGTGCTGTCAGCTGCTGGGTCTCAGATGGAAGGAAACACTGAAGACACCATCACATTTATGTTTATGGAAACGTAAGACACCCTCAGGTTTGGCAGCATCGGAGGCCGAGGGGCCAAAGGTGTGGCCTGGGGAGTTTGGGCCTCCAGGAGGGTGCAGGACTCCTGGCCGGCTGACTCAGCAGTCTTCACGCAGGCATCTCCAGCCTGCCAGCCCCCTGACCTGGCTGTGCTATCAGTACGGCCACCGTCTGCATCTTTCCAGGGGCATCCGTGGTCCAAGCAATGAGACAGTGCGATGGCACCAGACAAGAAGGAAGGGCTGAGGCACAAGGGCTCGAGCTGAGAGGTGCAGGAGTGGCCCCTGTTGGACATGGTTAGAAGTCTGAAGAAAAATTCGAGCTCCCGGACTGTGGTAAGAGTACTTCGAATAGATAGCTGGGGATTGTCAGCGTGACCTGATTTTTTCCTGCAGACTGTGAGGCAAGGCATATTTTGAGAGGAAATAATTCAATGTAAATTATAAAGGGAAAAGAAAAGCACCTCACAGTATGATCTTGACTTGGTAGCAATTTAGTGCCACACAAATTCCTGTGTGTCTAAAGAAGGCGCTTGATTATCGTTCTTGAACAAAGTACAGTAGTTTCGTGGGTTTTTTTTTTGCTCTTTCTGAAACCAACATGTTTTAATAGTCCTTCTTTCTGAACATTGCCTAACAAGGATGATCTAAAGAGGTACAAAGTAACACTAGTGGTAGGTGATTCATAATTTCCATCCGCCCTCTAAACGAGGGATTTTGCAATCAGTTTTGTTCTGAAGAATTCTCAGTAGGAGTTTTATAATTGATTCCAGAGAATAAATTGAGAAATTCATGGCAAAACTCTGAAATATTAATATTGCTTCCTTTCAGGAGGAATAGCTGGATTAAAATATGTTGGTTATAGAAAGAGAAAAAATATCGAACTACTCTGTACTCTGTTCCTTCTCCCTAATGGTTGGAAAATGTAAGTTTATATTTCGCCCTTTTACTAGAACTTTTCTATCAGTGGTATGATTCTTCCTGGGTTTCGTAGAGTGACAAGTCTTATTATATTAATTTTAAGAGATCCATCAACAAATTTTGTAAAAAGAGAAAACTTGCAAATCTTAGTCCTACTTGAACTGAAGCTACTTGTTTATTTTAATGTATTATAAGCTTAGGAACTTCAAATTCTTATATATGCACACATACATATATTTGATTAGCATAATTGCATATGTCTAAGTATAAATATGTCTGAAATGATAATAGTTTTAGAAAAAGTAACTTGTTTATATGTTTGATTTAAAAGTTAAAAAATATCGAATACAGTTTTGAACATTGAATTTTACTGGACAAAACCAAAGTGATTTAATTATTAATAAATTAGATAAATCTTTTCTTTTTAAAAAGGACAGGCTGGTTCTTAAAAGATGTTTAATTTGATATTAATGTAACAAGTTTTTAATTATATATTTCAACTTTATAAAATGTCTATTGACTTCATCTATGAAAGATGAGATCATAAATTAGGGACTTATAAGTTTGAATGCAAACAACAAAACCTGAGTATGGTTAATGTTCATATAGTTTTTTTTTCTTTTGAAGATATAAGGCAGGTCACAAACTAATACAACAATCTGACATTTCATCTGTAGTGATCTGGGTAGAACCGAATCTTGATCAATTAATTATTATGAAAAGCTGTGAAAATGCAGTGATTTAAACTGTAGACATTGTGCTATTGGTCATGTGTGTATGGGTCAGATGGACGTTTTAGTAAGTGCCTGGCCCAGCTGGTGTTGGCGCAGCTCCTTTGTACATCTGTTCACCTGCTGTCAGCTGGTGCATCTGTCCTGTTGGAGGTGCACTGGCTATTGTCTGGTTAGATATCCAGGTTATAGGAAGCAAGGCCTAGACAACTCAGGGCACAGGTCTCACCAATGGGCTAATTTATGCTTGTTTTTACAAGAGTGAGAAGGAAGGGAGGGAGGGAAGAGAAGATTTATGAGAATTCTTAAAGCCCAGGTTTCAGGAAGGTATACCATTACTTCTGCACTTTCGATTGGCCAGGTCAAGACAGGAAGTCAGTAGAAAAATAGAATCCTACATCTTATTTGGAGGAGCTCAAAGCCATATTGAAAGGGTAAAGGAAGGGGGAGGAAAAAGGGAAGGGGAAGAAGAGGTTTAGCCCCTTTCTACGAAAGCCCACATTTTAGCTGCTAATTCCATGATGCTCAAAAGCTTTCATCAATCATGATGCTGGGTGTGAATTCCAGAATTGAGCATCTGAATTAGATTCAGGTGTGGCTCCTGAAGAGCAGCTCTTTTGGTGCAGATGTCTAAGAACTAAAAGATGAAGTTAGTTGCTATATTAGTCAGCTTTCCCATCACTGGGACACAATACCTGCAACTTCAGGGAGTGTGTGTTTGATTTAGGTCAGTTTCAGGAGACTCAATACATAGTTGGCAGGCTACAAAGCAGAAATCTTAGGGCACAAGGGTGTAGCAGAGGAAATCTGCTTAATTCATGTTGTCCTGGAAGCAAAGCAGGGGACCAGACATAGCACCCACAGCCATTACTCCAAGACCCACTGAGGTATACCCAGAAGTATATTCTAATGATCGTTAGGTACTTCTCCATCCAATGATGTTGACATATCAGGATTAATTTTAACAGTGTACCTTTTGTTAACTTCATACCTAAACATACTCTTTAAACAGTATTCCATAAAGCATATCTGCAAATAAAAACAGTAGCAAGTTCATTATTCTGCCTAACATAATACAGTTATCTTACATATGATTAGAAATGCAATAATCTCTTCCCCAACATTTCAATAGTTGCAGCATTTTTCAAAAGTGTAAGTCTTTCTGAAATTCAAGATATATGCTTAACTGTAAACAAGTTATATCATGGCATAGGGTAAATGTTTTCATCCCAAAAAAGAAAAATAGGAAGATAGAAGAGAATCTGACTAAAGTAAGTCTGAAAGTAAGCAGGGAAAACATTAAATTCTGTAGCAGTATGTGGGATACATGGTGCTAAATTGTGAGTTCCAAATGGCATAGGTGACCTCACCTCTGTGACCTTGCAGTCACAGTCCACAGAATCTCTCTTGGGTTGGCACAACTCATGCCCTGCAGCTTTTCATGGCTGAGATTCCACATTCCTGGCATTTCTGATCCCCTTTAGTCTCCTCTGCACCTTCTGATGCATTCTTGTAGCACCATGCATTGTTCTCTTTGCTTCTCAGGCCTTCATCTGAAACCTGGGTGGAAGTCTCCCTGAACTCAGAACTCTTGGATTCTGTGCACCAGTAATACCAGCATCATGTGGACAATGCCAAAGTCTGCTGTCATTGAAAGCAGTAGCAGGGAACCCTTACACCATGGCTGCAGTGGCTTCTTAATGCCTAGATGGCTGATCATGGTGAAATAAACTCCAGGAAAACAATTCCCTGAGTTGCCATTCTTGCAGGAATGCCCAGGACTCTCTGCTCCAATGAGAGAATGATACTCTCACACCTTCAAACCTGCTAGGGGTGGAATCTTGCCAATTCCTGAGATGTCTGCAATGGTGTCTGTCTTCTTGTCACTCTACAAAGTGAGCTAAATCTCCGACCCCCAAAGTACCTAGTTTCTTTTTACTGGTACTAGTCTTCTTAGCAGGCACAACTCCTTCAACTTCAACTTCACACATAGCTCCTTCTGGGCCAATCATTTTTCAAAATTTTCTGCTCTGCCATTTGTCTCTGATTCTCACTATAAATCTGGCTGAAAGCAGCTAGCACTTTTCTATGCTGCAGCCTAAATGTGTGTCTGTCTCAGAATTTCCTCTGCCAGACTAATTCTTAACCTCAGTCTCCTGCAAAGTCTCATAATATAAAGAAAATGTGGACATATTTTCTTCCAGAGTGTAACACACACCTGTCCTAGTCCACCTGCCAGTGAAGTCCTGTTCTGATCTGAATCCTGAGCCTGGCTTTTACTGTCTGCATTCCTATCACAATCCTGCTCCACTGACCTCTGACCAGGATCATTAATCAAGTTTTGTTTACAGCATTCTTAGGGATTTTCTTAACAACTTTACTGAACCTTTCCAAACTCTTTCTATAAACCACTTTCAAAGGATTTTAAACTACAGGCTCAATAACAATTAAACAAGTGACTTCCACTTGTCTGGTACTGATTTTCATTATTAGTCAACTTTTCTGCCACTGAGACACACACACAAAACTCACAACTTAAAGGAGGAATGGTTTAATAGCTCATGTTATCAGGAGATTCACTTCATAGCTGACAGTCTCCAAGAAGAAACCACACGGTAGAAATGCACGGTAGAGCAAAGCTGCTCAGTTCGTGGTGACTGGCGAGCAGATCAGGGAAGAGCACCAGAGAGGAATGGGCAAGGGACTAGATATAGACACTAAGGCCCATCCAGGCACACTCAGGAGCATGCTCTCCTAATTTGCTAGGCATTTCTTAGTCCAGCGACCTGGATATATTAGGCTTAAGGGCCATAGTTACCTTCACACACTTGATATACAGTTGTGAGACAGGAATAAGATAATGGAAGCAATACTCCCATCAAGAGGGGGAAGTAGGGGGGCCCATCCAGTCCTGGTCTGCCGCAGTTGTGAAATCCATTTGGGAACCTTCAGTGGGCTGTACTGACCTGGTGTTAAGATGTTCCCTGTTCGGATGATCAGGAGTCAGATTCTCTCCTTAGAGTGTCTTTTAGCTAACTGGTTGTTTCTTAGAAGGGGACCTCCAGAGAACTGCTTCACCCCCTCATCCTTTCTTGTCAAGTACTTTTTACCTACTTCCAAAGAAACAGACCACTTTTACAGCTAATTTGTTTTCTGTACCTGATTCCTTCTCATGCACAGTGGAAGGTTAAGACCTTTTAACAATTGTAATAATCAGTCCTTTTTAGTCCAAACTGGTGGTATTTTTGTATGTATACTTCTTCAAATATCTAGTGATCTTTCAATGAATTGAATCAAAGACTACTACTGTTGGAAGAAAAAGAGAAAGGCTTTTATCTATAGGCTTATTTTTTCTTTGAGATGGCCTTTGTGGAGCCAGTCTTAAGATTCCTAAAGTCTTTGTGTCTAACTTAGAAAACCTATCAGGCACCACCTTAGTTCTCTTGGGGATTTTAACCTTGGTTTAATCTTTGTCCCTCTGATGGGGACATGTGGTAACAATAAATTTTATTTTCCAACTCAAAGGGTTATGGCCTGTGATGTTCCCTCAGATCTTCCATTGAAACTGGCCTGTTATTTCTGTACCTTCTGTTCCTCCTGCATGAGCAGCTAGAACACTGAATATTTTGCCTGCACATTTCCTTAATGGAATCCAGAAGTTTGTTGGAATCCTGTGTCATCCTCCAAGTAACCTAGTCTTTCCTGTTTCACCACTCTGTAGTGCAGGTCACAACATCTTCACACTCCAGGACAATCTTCTCACTCTTTTTGTTTCTTTTTCAGTTCTAGGGATCAAACTCAGGACCTTGCACTTGCAAGGCAGGTGCAGGGTTGCTGAGTTGAATTCCAGCTCTCACTGTTCTCAATGTTCGCTGGCAGTCTGCTTTCTCTTCTGTAGTTTTTAACTTTTATCCACTGTCAAAGTAAGTTCTGCAGGAAGTCTTTTGTTAAGGCAGCATCTCTTCCTAGGCATTCATTTTTTTTTTTTTTTTTGCTTTTGAGACAGGGTCTTGCTTTGTAGTTCAGGCTGGCCCTGAGCTCACTATGGTGCCCAGGCAAGCTGCTGCGAACTCAGCAATCCTCCTGTCCCTGCCTCCCGAGTGCTGGGATTACAGGCGTGAGCCACCACGTCCGGCATTGTGGTATGCGGTGTTGATTGTTGGTGGGCGTGTCTCCACACCCAGCATTCTATGTGGTTACCGGGGATCGAACTCAGGACCTCGCGCTTGTGAGGCAGGCGCCGGAACCACTGAGCTAACCCTCCGGCCCTAGGCATTCATTTTTATGCTCCTCAGATATTGCTTAATAGTAAGGTGTCCTCAAAGGCAGCACTAAAGGCCCCTGCATTTTATTGCTATTCATAGATCTGTGGGCTGGCCTGGCAGTTTAGTCTTGGTTGGGTTTATGTGCGCATGTGACTCGCTCACTGTGGCCTCGTCCTGCCTGAACTAGGACACCTGAGCGGGTTGGGTGCCTCTGGTGCCTCTGCTTATGTCCTCCCAACACAAGCAATGACTTATGATCCAGCAGACTGGTCTGAAGTTACTCTTAGCGCTGGGCCAAATTCCAGGAGAGAGCAGGTAGCTGTGTGCAAGGTCTCTGGGTGGTGAGAAGAGGTGAGGACTGTTTCTGCTCATGCCGACCCCTCCAAGCATGAGGTCAGCCTGTATTTCAGGTTAGAGAATAGATTTCACTGCTTGATGAAATGAGCTTCAGGGTCACATAGCAAAGGCCTGGAGAATGGCAGGAGCAGAGAGCTGAGGCTGGTTTTGGCGCCTCCTCCATAGTGCTGGGTACTCACAAGTACCTTCCCTAGTTTGGTAGATTGGTGGCTTTTTGATGGTGTTGATGGACTTGGCCCTGGGGTGACTGTCTGCATTGGCCCCTTCCACTTTCCCCTCTGGGAGCACTGCAATGCTGCAGGCACACACAGGTGTGTGAGTCCCTGTGACCCCTGTCACTGACAGTAGTGGATGACTTCAAAGCTCATTAGAGTTTATATCTCTTGTTGCACCCAAAATCTGAGGTCTTTGGGGTTGGGGGGACCCTTGAAGTGGCATCTAGTGCTTTAACCTCACAAATTTATCTGTTGCTATGATTTGAGTCTCAAATGTCCCCCAAAGGCTATTGGGCTGCAGGCCTGGTTCCCAGCTGCACTGCACTGGGAGGTGGTGGGAGATTGAGGGTCTTTCCTCTCTCCATGCTCCCTGTCCTTCATGAAGTGAGTTTCTGCCGCAGTGTTCTGCCTTGCGGGGCCTGGAGCAGCAGAGCCAAGGACCATGGATGAAACTGTGAGCCATAATAAGTTTTCCTCTTTAAATTAATTTTCTTGGGTATTTTGTTATAGTAAGATAAAGACAACTTTTATGGCTGTGTCTAGATGTCCCCAAAAGCCTCATGCGGCCATAGGTGGGTCTTCTCAGAGGTGGCTGGATCTAGAGTGTGTGGTGCTGGATCGAGGGTGCATGATCACTACATAGGTTCACAGGTGGGTTTAGCACAGTGGTGGGTGTGGGCAATGGGAAGCTCTCCTGAGTGTGAGTGCTACTTGCCCTAAGGGTGTGAGCCTGGATAGAATATGAGGGACACAAAGAGGGCTGTCACCACTTGCTTTGTGCTTTTGCTACCTTCTGCCTTCACAGACCATGTCTCCTCTGTGATGCCCCTCTGATGTCCCACCCTGCCTTGCAGCCAGCTAATTATGGGCTGAAACGACAAACTGTTGCCAATAAAACCTCCTTTAATTTTGAGCATCAGGTATTTGGTCTCAGCAACAAGAGAAATAACTGGGACACTAACTAACACTCTTGCCCAGCAAATCTAATTCGAGATGTAGCTGGGTGTAACTCCTTCAGGTGTCGTAGGGGATGTGAGACAAGCAGCATGGAATTACTATTTAGTGGTGTTGTGCTTTGGCACATTAACTAGGATTTCTTTTCCTCGTACCTATCATTCAGCACCTTTGTTCCTTTTTTTTTATGAGCTGCCTTTAGGGAAAGGATCATACTGAGTGAGAGAACAGGTTCTTTGCATCTGAATGTCTAAGGAGATATTTATATAATGACCGAAGTCATGATTCTGATATACACACAATAGTCTGATATGAATATTTAGCAACACTGCTCTGCTTTTGAGAATAATGAGAAAGTCGCTTGCCTGGGAGAGGGACTAAAGTTAAAGCAAAAAAATAAAGTTGGATGCTACCAGCCCTGCTGGGGTTGAGGTGTGTTGTGTCAGTGGAACAATGGGAGCCTCAGGTTTGAGGGCTGTGTAAGGAGATGATTGAAGGCTTGTCCTCAACATAATCAGAGGAAACCACCTGTCAGAGCAGGAGCCCCACCCTTCCTGAGGGAGATGGGTAAGTGGAGGGGTCCTCCTTCTCCCTGCAGAGAGGGAAAAGAGCCAGGAGTACTGAGGTTCCCCGTGGATGCCAAAAGGGTGGACAGACTTGCGGGCACCTTGCTGTTTTGGGTGCAGTGAGCACAAGCACAGAGAGGCCTATGCCAGAGTGACTCAACGTCAGTGGACTCACCGTGGACTAAGCAGCCACGGAGCTTTCCCCTGTGACGTTAGAATGCAGCTCTTGTCCTCAGGAGAGGTCCAAACTGATTGTTTTCTCAAAGGAGATGAAGTAAAATTTGGAGAAAACGGTTTACTTTAACTAGCATAACCAATGTTTCTGTTATCAGTGAAAACGAGATCGAGAGTTAAGTACACTCATAGAAATATTCTAGCTCACTGGTTCAGGCATGCCTTTTACGACTTAATGTGTCTGAAATTGAGATGCAGCTCACAATTTACAGCAGATCAGAGTTTAGTCAGCAGTGATTTTTCTTTCTTAATGACACGTAAAACAACAGTGCATCTTCCAAATGATGATCTCTTAAATTCAGGGAAACGCAGTCTAGGGGGAATTCTATCATGGGATTCATGAATCTCACTGTTGCCGCTTTAAGACTAGTGATTTGGCATCTGCAGCCCAGCCCTTCTTGGCTTTCCCAGGTCTTGCACCCACAAGGACAGCTTCATGACTGATCCTCCTTTCATTTGGGAAAGGTCAGGAGCTGCCATGCTGGAGCCTCTTGGGAATGGTTGAGGGTGGCCTTGGGTCTGTCTCTCAACTGTCTTCATCACTTGTGGACACTTGTCTTCTTTTACTAAGTGATTTTGTGAGTTCCACTGGCACCCACCGTTCTTGCCCACACGGAGTAGCCAACGTGAGGCTGCACCATGGGGTGCATGGAGCCTTCCTGTTGGCACCTGGGACAGCCCAGGTCTTGAGGGGCACAGGTACCACATAAAGGCTCCTCAGCTTCACACACACGTGGTCTTGAGGACAGGACCCCCTACCCCCTCTGTCATAGGCCTCTCCTGGGATGATTCCTAGGCTTTACCCCAAGCTTCTGCCCCAAGCATGACCTCAGCATGGGCAATGGCAGCCTAGGATTCTCCTCTTAAACCTCATGTGTGCAGCCTCACCTTCCACTTCTCCAGAGAACTCACCCTCCTCTAAACACCCTGCCTTGCAGGATTCGGAGTTCTGGGCCATTGTTGTGGGTGCAGGCTGCTCAGAGCCTCTGTGCTTCCCTCAGACATGAGCGCTGTAAACACTCAGGATGGTACGTCTCAGCTTTCTGTTCTGAAGTGTGCCCTCCCAGAGCGACTGCGGCTTTGTCCATTCTGTTTCTACTTTGTTACTCTCCTATTACTATGGCTACACAGCTCTCCCCCATGCTGGGTACCTTCCACAGTGGGTCATCTTGGAGTCGTTTTCCGACATGACGGTTCAGCCTCAGCCAGAGTCTGCCACTTCTCGAGGCCCAGATGTTGTGCTCTCCTGAGGCACCCATGATGTCCCAAGGTACATGCAGGTTTCCTTCACCAGGAAGTAAGTGACAGCTCCAGGAATGGTGAACTCACAGGAAGCCCGAGGGCTGTGTGTGGCCTCACTCTTCCTACAGACCCATCTTTAAACCCCTCTCTCTACTTCAGGTTGCCGCCAAGATCATGTCTTGGTAGGAGGAGTTATAGCACTACTCTGGAGATCCAGGTTTCTGCAGTGCCAGTCTGCAGAGTCAGTGTCAGACCCATGCCAAGGAGAGCTGGAGGAAGCCAGACCCTGCAGAGCTTCCAAAATGAAGGGCATGCAAAGAAAAAAAAAACAGCGCTTTAAAAATATTGCCCATCTCTTCTTGTAACTCAGTCTTTCCAAGACTGATAGTCTCTGTTTTTCTACTGTTCACCAAAGACCTCTTCCTCCCAGACAGGAATGGGAAGAGTTTGTGCAAAAGAGGAGGATGAAGAAAGATAACCTTCCACATATTTTTTCCTTTTTTTCTGAAAATATGTTCTCAGTCTTTCAACTCTTTCTTCATTGATGTTTCTAAAGTAAATACAATGGATTAAGAGCTTGGGATTATATTTGAACTGCCTAGGCAATAGAAAATTAGCCATAGCATTTTCCTGCTACAAGGGTGTCTAAATAACAAATTTTATAATAACGCTGCTTCTCTACTTGGTTGAATTTTGTAGAACAGTGTTTTGTCTTGAATGTCATAAAAGAGACTTAGTTACTAAGAAATCCAATGTACCTTGTTCTTATAAAACTGTTTCACCTATAAAGTATGATCTTGCAGCATAGGCTCCAAGCATTATATTATAGTAAAATTTAGAGGCTGTGTAGGTTGAAACAAAACAAGATTTGTCTTATATAAGCTGGGGGAAGAAACCCTCTGCATATATATTGTTGGTGAGAGTCAATTGTGCTAGTATTTCTATCAAATTTGGCAATGTATATTAAAATCCTTAACTGTATTCATAGCTCTTAACACAGTAATTCTTACAGGACTGTATCCCAAGGAAACATTTAAAGTATACACCAAGGTTTATACATACAAACATTCCGTGCTCCAACATTTCTTTTGGAGAGAAGCATAGGTATTTAACTAGAAGCCTGGCCAGTGGTGAATGCTCACAAGTTCTTTGCAACATCTCCCATCAAGGAGCATTTCAATAGGCTGGGAAATTAGCCTTTTGAGTGGATCCCAAGCTCCTAATCCATTGTAATGTGGTACCGTGCCTACCTTGGGAACACAAGCTCTCAAGTTCGATCCCCGTGCCACCAGCCCTCTGGAATGAAATGAGAACATGTAGATATTCCCAGGCTCTGCAGCTTCTGCTCCCCCACGGTGCCCTTCCCTGTGGGCAGCTGGCTGCCCTGTGAGGGTGAGCGGGCTCAGGCATCTGAGCTGGTCCGGCTGGCCTGGTGTGTGTGGGAGCCACTGAGACATCCCAACTGAGGTTGGCCCAAACTGCTGATGCAGAGAATTGTGAGCAAATAACTAATCACATGTTTAAGTGATCAAATTTTGGGCTAGGTTTATTTCAGGGTTTCCCACACTATGTTGTATAGTTCACTGGGCATCTCAGAAGGTATGAATAAGAACATGAAATAGATTATGTAAAAACTACATACTATAGATTTTATAATATATAATCGTAATAGACAACATGATAATAGATTATAGGATAATGATAGAGATCATGGAAAAAGATATCATCTGTGCTAGTCAGATTTGAATCTCTGTGGCAAAATACTTAAAAGAAGAAAAGACTTTTTTGCCTTATAGTTTGAGAGGGTCCAGGCCATGGTAGTCGGCACCACTGTTTCCAGGCCTGTGAGAGGTCAAGATCCCTGATGGAAAGACACATGGACAAAAGATGTGTATCTCAGCATGAGAATTACAGTGAGGAGTCAGACAGGGAGGGGTCAGGGCCCAGGTGAGGTGCACAAGCTCACACCCCACTGTCCATTCCTACAAGCAGACTTCCAGTAATGCCATCAAACTCTGCCCCTACCAGTGGGTCAACCCATCTGATAAATCTAGATCCCTCCTTTGTGATCCCAGCTGCTTCCCCAAGGCCCATCAGCTGAGAACCAAGACTTTAGCAGCTGAGTTTTGGAACAATTCCAAATCCAAACTTCAACACCACCATGAGATAGATAAGCATAGGAGGTCTTATGTTCACTACTCAGTTTTTTAGTCTAGTCACACACACTAGCATAGGAAGGTTCTAAGAAACACTGTAGTTAAAAAGAAAAACTTAATAATGTTTCTCTGTACACTTTTTGAGTTCTCTCTTTTCCTGTGTAATACCCTCTAGCATCAAGCTGACGGTACTATTCCAAGGAACACAGTCAGGAAGAAGTGGTGTGGCAAACACTCTTATTAGTGATACACTAAAATACTTAGTACCAATAATCAAAATTTTGCAGAATTTTTTTTGTAAAAGCAAATGTTCCCAGAGCACAAATAGAACACTTGTGTTTTTCAAGCACAGTGTCCATCCTGTGTCGTGCACACTGACAAGAACTTAGAAGTAAAGTTTGAGTATAGTATGTATGTGGATGGTAGGAGGATGAGCCATTTTTATTTTCTCTTTTATAATCCTATTATTTTTAAATTTCTGTCATGAATATGTTCCTTTATAAATGTACACATGGCTTTTTAAAAATGTCACTCCAAGTCCTCTGGATGACTCCAGGGCTCTGATGCTCCTGTCCATTTTCAGACTCCCTAGCTGACAAAGTCCACAATCTGGTCCCCAGCACATCATTCCTGAGCAGTTCCCTTCAAAGATGCTCAAGTGCAAGCATGAGTACTTCTTCTGATGAGTCTTTATTGTCTCTGAAGTAGGTAGTAAGTGTTATTTAACTGGTCAGCCAAACACTATATGTAGGAATTTAAAGATATTTGGGGATAAATTGGTGTATGATATTAAGTAACTGCAATCTCAGAATACTATATATATATATTACATCTCAAATAGAATCTGTTTTTTTTTTAGCCCAGCTAATTATTTTTGCTTTGTAGTTTGTTTAATCCCTGATAAATAACTTACAAAACTCAAGACAAGCCTCTGTAAAATACTGTCCAGTCAACTACACTTGTAAAAATATGAAGTGGAGGGCTGGACACACCTTGCAATCTTTGTTCACCATGTTCATGCTTTTTATTGTAGCCTTACCCACTCTATACTTGATAAGCTATTACTAAACAAAGTGTAATGTCTAAACTAATACTCTATATTATAAAACAGTGTTATACACTATGCCATAATGCTAGAATTTTATGCTCCTATAAAACTGTTTTGAGTAATGATTTGGAGTACATGCTTTAGGCCACTTGCCTTGTGTTTAAAGCAGATTAGTTGGCATTTATTTTTCCTGAAAATCAAACACCACAGAACATGATAGAATATTGGTCACCTGCATTTACTCTTCTCAGAATCCATTATCTCTGTTGTGGCAGAGAACAGTTATCATGCTGTGGTTCGGTGGCTCAGTGATTCATGGGAGGCTCAGTAGAGACCACACCCACCTGGCCTCTCTAAACCTGCCCAAGTGAGTGCAGAGGAAGGTCGGATGCAAGACTTCAGTCACTCCTAGGTACACGGAGCTGGGATGAGTCTAGGCAAGTTTCTTGGCGTTTTTACTCGTCTCGTGACATTTTGCATTTTATAGTCAAGGATTAGTTTTTTTTTTTTTTCACATACTTGGGGATATTCCTAGATATGTTGAGCAGAAGACACCAAACAATAAAACAAGGACACAGGGCAGGTATCAGTACAATACTCAGACAAACTTTGTCTTAAGAAGGTGCTCTCTAAAGAGCTCAAAGAGGAAAGGAAGATGGTTCATGTGTTTATAAGATATGTTGTTTTTCCTAGATGCCTCTTCAGCATATAACTGGGAGGAGGATAGACTAGTGGTTGTATTCCATGGATGCTACTGAAGAAAATGCAAGAGAATCTGTTACAATTTTACTTGTGTTTTAACAGATTGAGAAGAGATTGAGCCTTATCACAGTTAAAATATTTGTGGTCCAAAAGATACAACTCAAAAAGTATAAAAAGTACAAATTATATATTTGATAAGACAGGTACTCAGAGCTGAACATATAAAGAATCATTCAACCTAGTTATAGAAATGCAAACAAACTAATTAAAAATTTCCAAAGTTTGGATGGACATCTCTTTGAGAAGATTAAAAAAACCTGAGATTCAGAGCATGAAAAAATGCTTAATATTATTAGCCACTAGGAAAACCCAAATAAAAATTACATTCATTAAGATGGTTCTAATAAAAAAGTTAGCAAGTGTTCGCAAGGGTGGAGATGGATTAGTACCTGCAAATATTCCTGACTGGTGGTTGCTTAGTGCCTGTACACGTTGCTGAGACAAAATACCTGACATCCACAATTTCAAATCATTTTGGTAGAGAAACCATGAGGCAACTGATGATGATAATTCTAGCAGGTGCTTTAAGTATCAATCAAATGACTCAGACAAAATTTACACCTCTAAAAGATTTGTGTGTCAAACTCAGGAAATTTCCAGCAGCGGGGTACCATGTAGGCCCAGAACACTGGAAGGAAGTGTGGCCAGTTCTGCCAAGGTGGAGTAGTCACTGTTGCTGCCACATCCCCCCTGGCACTGGACCTCTGACTGATGAGCACGCGTGGGAGCTGTCTGGACAGGACAGGAAGGCTGGCAAGGCTGACTCTGGGGCTCCTGGTCATCACCGCAGGTGTTGGAGCACTGCCAACTTTCCGACCTCGACCTGACCTCGGAGACAGAAACAGCTCCCAGAAAAGCTTTTACCTTTTGGTCAAAGGATGAAAACAGTGTGGCTCATGCAGAAAACCTTTCCTGGCAAAACCTATCCTGCTGTGGCCCAAACCTGATGGAAGAGCCAGCCCTCTGCCCCATTTCAGCTGTGCCAGTCTGGGGCCGGTTGCCCCCGCCACTGCCCAGAGGAGGCAGCTGTAGCTTGGCCTCCCCATGAACCCAGCAGGAACTGCTTTTCCATCTCCTGCTCACGGGGAGCAGGCAGGTGTTCTCTGTTCTTCCTGCTGCCTATCTCCTGTCCCCTGCCTGGCAGGCATGGCGGGTCTGAGTTCTCTGCTGGAGTCTAGTTGGTGAGGCCCACAGAGGCACGTCTGGAAACATGGTGCCAGAGTCCCCACCTAGCTCATGTGCCAGCCTCTAGGGGAGCAGACCTGCCTCCCACACTGAGAGACAAGGCTGAGGAGGAGGAGGTGGCACAAGGAGAACACACTGTCTCCATCACCGACCAGGCCCCTGTGGGCTGAGCCCACATGAGTGCCATAGGGCTGGCAGGAAACTGTTTCTAGCTCCTCCACAGTTCCGCCCTGTTGCAGCGGACTTCAGCCCCACTGGGAGCCAGCCTGGCCCTGCAAGCCACAGTGGCTGGAGAGGGACCAAGGAAGAGCTGACTATATACACCCACCCTCCTGAGTGCCAACCTGAAGAGGGGCACTGTTTACTGAAACAAAGTTTTCACAGGATCCAGTCTCAGAATATAATATTCAAAATGTCCAGAGCATTTAAATCTACTCATCATACCAAAACTGAGACTAACACACATGAGAAAACAAAATCTATAGACACACACACTGAGATGAGTTACCTATTGGAACAAAGACTCTTAAATTGCCACAGTGAAAATGCCTTAATAAGCAACTATGAATTCTTTTGTGGGGGGGTACCAGGAATCGAAATCATGACCTTGTACTTGCCATGCATGTGAGGTGCCTCTGAGCTAAATCCCCGGCCCAACCATGAATTCTTGAAACAAATCAAAACCAGAAGATTTAAGTGAAGAAACAGAACTTGTAAGATAAACAAAATGCAAGTTTTACAGCTCACAACTGTGTGAGTCAAATGAATCCTCGTGGCAGCTCTGACAGCAACATGGAAATAAATGCACAGAATCAGAGCTTTATGTGCAGAAAGTCACCCTGAACCATCATGAAAATGTGCATTAAACAGAAACCGTATGGTCTCAGAGACCAAGGAATGATAACTGCAAGCTAATGAGAATGTATTCCAATTCTCACAAGAGTCAAGAGTGAACTTGAACAATCAGGTGAAGACATAAACATGAAAAGTCCCCAGATTTGGCTAAAGCCTTGAGGCTGTGGGACCAGGAAGCTACACAGACCCTTCGGGGTTGGGGGGGGGGGAGCTGAGGGGAGCATGTCCAACACCTCACACTGCTTTTGCTGAAAGCTAAAAACATAAAACATCTTCTATGTACCCTGCGGGGAAACGACCTGTTACTTACAGTGGATGGTAATTTGAAAAATAGAAGATTCACATCTGATACCATGGAACTCCAAAGAAAACAGTGTAACCTTTTTCAGCAATGAAAGAAAATAAATGATATCCATAGATTTTTATGTCCAGGAAAGTTTTTCTTCAGAAATGGGGAAGAAATAAGATGTTTCCAGATAAACAGCCAAAGCGAATTTGTTATCTTTCAGAAGGACGAATGGGGATCCTTTAGACAGGAAGAAGTGTTAACAGGGAAGGTTTGACTGCTCTGAAATGAAGAACATCACAACTGCAGACAGAGGTAAATAAAATTATTTCTGTGACAGACAGTTAAACTTACTTGATGACGGCTTCAGAAGCCACATCTGTGTGTCAGTCTGGTGGGTCATGGAGCTGTGACCTCGAGTCCTGTGTCTGGTTCCTTAGCCCTTCTTCTCTGGCACTGTCCCCTGCTCTGCCTCCTGCTGCAGTGACCTCTGCCCCACCACACCCTTCTGCCATGATGCCCCTTAGACACAGTTGACTGTGTCCCTCTGAAACTGTGAGCCAAATAAGCTTCTAAGATGTGAGTATCAGAAGTTTTCTCCCCAAAATGTGAAACCTGACTTACAATTTTTTCATGAGTTTCTTAAATCATATTTGGTGATTGAAGAAAGAGTTTTAATATCAGTTTTTCTGTTGCTCAATATATAAAGGAAAGTATTTAAGAGGCATATTTTAAAAAGTAGGGAGAACAAAGTGACCTACATGGAAAGTTCTAATGCTTCACCCAAGCGAGTAAAATGCTGATACCAGTAAACTGTGATAAGTTATGCATTTATGTATTATAGTGCTTAGAAAAGCAAAACAGCAACAACAACAAAACAAAAAAACCAGTCAAATATACTTAAAAACTATAAATACATCAAGATGGATTTTTAGAATATGAGGTTTGATAAAGAATAAGGTTAATGTTGAAATAAAAATTTAAAAAAATAGTACAGTACAGGCCGGAGATTTAGCTCAGTGGTTCCAGCGCCTGCCTCGAAAGTGCAAGGCCCTGAGTTTGATCCCGGTAACCACATACAATGCTGGGCATGGTGACTCACGCCCACCAGCAATCAATACCACATACCACAGTGCCGGGCGTGGTGGCTCATGCCTGTAATCCCAGCACTCGGGAGGCAGAGACAGGAGGACTACTGAGTTGAGGCTTGCCTGGGCTACATAGTGAGCTCAGGGCCAGCCTGAACTACAAAGCGAGACCCTGTCTCAAAAAAAGAAAAAGAAATTACAGTAAAAAACAATTTAATTCCCCTCAAAATACCCCTTCTCATTCTAAACACACTTATCCCATCATTCTAGCTACTTTATGAAAGAGTTCTAAAAGTTCTCTTTTGTGAGTGTCTTTTGGTGGTTTTTTTGATATCCTGAATGGATTCAAAATGTTTACTGTAATTTCTGTGACATAAAACCGCAGCGTGTCCTCACTCACCTTGATCATCAGACCTAGTGCTGTGCTACTTCTTGCTCTTCCCCAGCGTCAAAATGACCCCAAAAGGGAGACATTTTTAGACAGTCAGGACATCAGTGCAGCCTTGACAGTGCAGCTGGAGACACTCAGGCAGATGCTTCCAGAGTTGCTGCAGAAAGTGCCAAGAACAACATGATGTGTTTTTGAAGCGAGGAGGAGAATTTTGAAGAAGACTAATGGTGATGTGTCTTTTAAATTTTAAAAATTTAAACATTCACTATGTGTTTTGATGACATCATGCATATTTCTGTAACTTACTGTATGATATGAAAAGAGAAAGTGGAAAGAAACAGAAGTAAATAATACAGTGATATGCCTGTGACATAATAAAACAATGATGATTGCTGTGGATTGAATTTGTGTTCTAAATTCATATACAGAAGCCATTATGTGAGGGTTTTTGGAGGTGAGACCTTGGAGGAGGTAATGAAGTCTCTCTAGGATAGGAGTGGATCACAAGTTTGAACCTAGGCTGGGAAACTCAGTGACTTAGTGAGACATTGTAAAAATAAAACATGATAGAGGCTGGCATTATAGATCAGTGCAAAGGCCTTGGGTTCTAGTTATTGTACCACAAGAAGGAAAAAAATTAGAAAAAGAAGAAGAGATCTTTCTCTTTCTCCCTCTCAGTCACATGAAAATGCAATGAGAAAATTGCTATGTGAAACCCAAGAAGATGACCTCCAGCAGATGCCAGATCTGCCAGCAGCTTGTTCTTGATCTCCTTGGTCTCTACAACTGTGAGAAGTCCATGTTTAAGCTACCTAGGCTGTGATAATTTTGTTACAGGAACCTGAACTGACTACAGTTGCCTCAGCTATAAAGAGCCCAAATGTACTGCCATCCCCCATATCTATAGTTTTGCTTTTAATAACTTCAGTTACCTGTTGTTAGTTGCAGTCTAAAAATATTAAATGGAGGTTTCTGGAAATAACAAATTCATAAGTTTTAATTTATGTACCATTTTGGGTAGCATGATGTCTTGTCCCATTATCCCACTCTGTCCTTCCTGGGACAAAAATCATCTTTCTGTATAGCATGTCCATACTGCATAAGCTACCCACCCATCAGTCATCTAGTAGCTGTCTTGTATATTAGGTCAAGTGCTCAGGGACCAGAGTTTGCACAGGAAAAACACTGTATATGTAAAGTTGATTTTAAGGATCCACTAGAAGCTTAAAATATATCTCCTGTAGATCAGAGGGAGCAGCTAGCCCAATTAAAAATTGGCACAATGGTTTAGAAAAAACAACAGTGAAGCACAAACTGACAGAAATATCATCAAATATATCCCCATGAGGCTAAAATTAAAAGACAGAAACTATATTGTGCAAATACTAAACAAGTAATAACAAAAATAGTAAATATATATGCACCAAGCAACATAGCTATGAAATACACTGAGCAAAAATTAATAATGGTAATTCAGACAGCCTTAGAACCATGAGACCACTTCTTTGTGATGAGAAGAGCCTTTGCAGATTTAAAGGAAAGTAAACAATAGAGCACCTGTTCCCTAGCCATAGGGAAGCAAGTAGAAATCAATAACAGAAAGAAAAGAGGAAGAATTTCCAGCAAATTTAAATAACACAGTTCTACATGAGTCAAAGTATATAGAAAAAACCGTACAGCTTAATTAAAACAAGATGTATAAAAACACAGCATGTAAGAAAGCAAGTTCTGAATGTGAAATTTTTAATATTAAATGCTTATATGATGAAGAAATGTCTAAAATTAGTAATCTAAATTTTTACCCTAGAAAAATAGAACAATAAATAAATCCAAAGCAACTAGAAAGATGAAGTATTGATGAGAAGAAATAAATCAAATTAAAAACAAATAAAAAAATCAAAGAAACTGTTTCCTAAAGTTGCCCAAGAAAAGTGATAACTTTCTAGCAAGATTGATGAAAAATCAATTAGATGTTATAATGACAAATCTTGCATTCATCACAAGGATAATGAAGGGGCCCTATGAAAAATTTCATACTCATGAATTCAGCAGCACTTCAAAATCTACAAACTAACATTAAATTAAGATGAGATAAACTAAATGATTCTACTATTATGAAAAGCAATACATTATAATTAAATTGTTAAAAAAGGAAATTTGACCCTGGAGAATTACACAGATTTTTACATCAGTTTTTGCATAATTTATTTAAAGTAGCTTAGGATGGAAATCTTTCCCTTCATTTTAGAAAACTCGTACAACCTGATACCTAAAACAGAGAAAGACAGTGCCAATCAAAGAAAACTAGAGACATTAACTTAGATGTAAAAATGTTCATCAAAACGTTAACAAGTTAAGTCTCACAAACTATAAAAGTCCTGTCAATAAGAGGGAGATCAGTACGTTGTGCTCCCCTCACAAACATAAACTGAGCAGAACTCATGAACAGATTCTCTCTGTGAACCATTCTGAGGTTAGAGAACATGCCCTACACCCTGAATGAACCTGTAGCTAAGGCTCCCTGGAGCCAGTCAGGAGACTTGTGGCAACTCCTGCTGGAATCGTTAGCCTGATTCGAGCAGCAGCAGTCTGCAAACTCCTTACTTCTCTAGTGAAGGTAAACCACTGGTTCCTATATCAAGCACCTGGTTTTGTGAGTGGTCTCCCCAGACGACGAGCTTTTGGATGGTTACCTGGGCTCTGCCAGCACAGAGCTTGTATCTTCACGGTGGAGACACCTGGAGACGATGCAGGTGAGGGGTTCTGGCTGGTGCATGGAGAGCAGCTGAAAAACTCCAGCCCTCAGATTCCCCTTCTAAAAGAAAGTGCTGCTCCTGCATCTGGTCAGCAATCTTCTCTGGGCTGTCCAAGAACTGGCACCTGTGTGGTCAGCCTTAGAACTCCAGTGGGTGTGGCGTCATCCAGCTGCCTGAGGGAAAGAGTGATGACGGCTTTGGCTGGTGAGGGTTATGCGAGCGCCTCTTTGGGAGTTGAGCAGAGTATGTATACAGAACCACTGCTGTGTGCTTCTCGCAGATGAGGGAAAGAACTGGCACCACAGCCAGTTCATAGCTTTTTCAGGGCTTTTCCAGAGGACTAGTTTCTGATCTGTCTCAGTCTGTTGGACAGACCCGAGCTACCTAGCTACCCAGCTGCCCAGGGGAAAGTTAAAACAGAGGTGGCAGCGTGGCTGGCTCTTGTTGGAGGTCCCCCTCCTCCTTAGCATGGGGCAAGTGGGTAAAAGCCAACTTCCAGATTCCCCTTGGGGAAGAAGAAAAGTCTATGGAACAGCCAAAGACCTAACTTTCTGAGGGAGCCCTGGGAAACTAGCTCCAGCCTTGCCTGTCTGGGTGCCCTGGCAGGAGCCGGTCCCTGGGTGCCTTGAGTATGCGGAGTCTGAAGACAGTGGGCTGGATGACATGACAGTTTGAGAATCTCTGGGGTATGACTGATAGAAGGCCTCCTTTCAAACTGCAGTATAAGGATCGTGTTGGAGTGTCAAAGAAAATAGTACTAATACTCTTTAGTTCTGTTTTTGTTTCCACTTATCAACTTAATCCTTAGTAACTTGCACAATCTATTTTTCAAATGACATATTCTGAGGTTTCTTCATATAAGTACTTTTCTTTGAACAGGGTTGAGTTTTCTATTTTTTAGTTGCAGTTTTTAATTCTGTGGACTAAACCTAGGGCCTTGACACTGAGCTACGTTCCCAGCGTCCTTCCCCGCTTTTTGTCTTTTTGAAACAGTGTCTCACTAAGTCACTAAGTGTCCCATGCTAGGCTCAATCTTTAGATTCTTCTGATTCAGCCTCTTAAAGTGCCCAAATTGCAGGCATGTGCCACCATACCCACCTCAGGTTGACTTTTCTAGCTTTATTAGGTATATCATGATCTAAGCTGTCTTTGACTTTTTGCTTTATTAGGTACATCGTGATCTGAGCTGTCTTTGACTCAAGATGTTTGTTCTTTGTTCAAAGGCTGGTGGTAAGACTCAAACTCCAAAGTGAGTCTCTCATATCACAGAAACAGGTGCTCGTTTGTGTCCTGACTTGGCTGTGGATGCAAATCTCCTCCCCTCATTGTGATCAGGGGTTGAGGGGACCCTGCCAGGCAAAGTTGCCAAAGAAAAGAAAACCTGTGGGCCAGAGATCACAGGAAAGCAGGAGCAAAACTGTTTTACAGTACAGCAGTTACAGAAGCTGTTATCAGCTCCCTGGACATGGGGGAGCCAGACCTGCCTGACTTTGCTGCCCTATAGTGATTCATTATCATGAAGCCCCTTCAAGAGTGTGCGCTAAACGAGGGGACTGTGTCCTAAAATGCCCCATGTGCCCAGATGCCTGGGCTTTGACATATCTGATAGCGGCCCCTGAGCCCCTCCAGGTGCAGGCTCCCCACAGGATCGAGTCTGTCACTCCTCAGGGTGAGGGATGAGGCTTTCTCCTCGGTCTCTGCTCTATGCCAGTGGAGAAGGGTGTCAGGGGAAAGCTGGACACACATTATCTCGTTGGTTTGGAACTTCCTTCCAGGAACTGGACCCTTTTCAATTTGAATCCACCATAGGCTCTCCAGTGGCATTTCGGCAGGGGGCTCACTCTGCTAGCGAGGTATGCCACCTTTGCCCTTAGTGGGAGTGTCATAAACCTCAGTGTTTGTTAATGTTGCAGTAGAAAGTTTACCAGTTTTTATCTTATTATGATTGCCAATTATACTTTTACTCATTCTACATTATTATTTTGTGTTTGATTTAGTAAATGTAATTGTATAATTTTATTACTGGAAGTGGTTTGGTATCATTTTATCTTGAGTTTGAGTGATATAGATTTATTATAGATTGCCTATTTTTTTCCTTACTAAAAGGTAATTTATGGAGAGGATTAAAAAAAAGAAACCACCACCAGGTGCTGGGAGGCTGAGGCAGGAAGATGTCAAGTTCAAGCCAGGTTGGGCTATTTAGCAAAACTTGGTTTCAAAATAAATAGAAATAAATAAAAAGCATTGAGGATATAGTTCAGTGCAAAGATCCACATTTAATCCCCAGTATCACACACACACACACACACACACACACGCATGCATGCACACACATAATCCTGGAACTCAGAACCCTTGAATTACTGCCCCATCAAACACTCGCCCTCACAGCACAGCCTCCACCACCTCAGGTCAGGAGCACTGCCTGAATGAAGACAGAACAGGATCGGTGACACCGAGGTTTCATGTTGTTTCCCTTCATGGGTCAACTTCACGATCCCATCACTGCTGAGTGGAATGTTTTTGTCTCCAGTGAGCTGTGTTGAGGCAGCAGCATTAAGGAGGAGTGGGAAAGCAGTCCGCGGGGAAGGGCTGGCTCTCCCACAGTTACCGTTGGTTCAGGGGAAGGGCTGGATGTCTGTCAGTGCTCTTGGCTTTTGGCAACACCATTACTGAGAAAATAGATCCTGTTACTCTCCAGGGAGGACGCCCGGCTCTGCCTCGTGTTCCTTCCCAGTTAATCTCCTCCAATCTTTCTTCCAGGACCCATTAGTGGGTCGGATCACTTTCCTTCCTCTTTTTTTCTCACTGCCTCTTTTCTTCTTACAGCACTGCCCCTCCTTGGCTTTGACTGGTTTCCTTTATCCTTTAAGAGACTGTAAAACACGGAAGGGATAATTTTTTTCCTTCAAATTCAAACCCAGGGTGTTAGTAATTCCAGTCAGAAGCACTTAGGCATGAGATGACCCTCATTCAGGCAGATGGATGCTTGCAAGGCAAAAGGGACACTGTTACTTACTGACACAGGAAACTTCTGAGTCAGCCAAGGGCTTTGGTAGTGTGAATGCAAACATATGTATCTAGATGGAAGAACATATTTGCAGGAAATGCAAATTTTCAAAAGACCAGTCTCTGTCAAGGTTGCTGACATTTTTTTAGGCTCATTAAGAAGTGAAGGCCATGGGGCTAGGCATGGCAAGTGCTTTAGTCCTTGTGAAAAACTGGACAGTACTCAAATTTTCCTGAAGAAGCCATAAAAGATGGGTAAAAGGAGACAAGGAAATCATAACTAAAATAACATCCTTTTAAGAAGACTGCCACTTCGGGGGCACAGAGGGGTTACTCAGGTCAGTTGGGGCTCCTTCCCAGTGACCTTGGAAAAGGTCAACTATAGGCTCCTGCCTTCCTGAAACAAGGGCCCCAAAGCACCTCTGGATCAGGGCGCTGAGGGCCTTAAATCATTTAGTCGAGAAAGGAAAGAGCAGGTACTTACTTGATCCTGAGATAAAGGGAGAGATTGGGTGATTCCAAAGAACACTTAGATTACCTATCTTAGAAAAAACAGAAATAACTGGAGCCAAGCCTGAAACTCATGGCCTGGGGGGCTCCAGCTTTCTAGGGGCTGCACCCCCAAGGAGAGCACAGAGGCCGAGTTCCAGGCTGAGTTCCAGGAGGGCTGCACTGGGCCCCAGTTCCCTAGGCATGTCTTTTATTTCCTGCCCAACAACCCTTTCCTCTGAGGAATGAAAACAATGTTTTCTCTGCAGATCTGTGGGCCTGTTGGGCAGCTGGGTGGGTCAGGTTACTTCTCTGGGCTGAAAACGTGGGGCTCTGTGGGTGACTCCTAAGGAGAGACACTGCGTCCCACTGTTGGTGGACGTTGTAAGGCTGGTCCTTTACTAAGTGCCTTATTAGGTTTCTTCTCTTCCAATGAATGTTAACAGGACTTGGAGGGTGGTGCCGTAGGAAAGAGGAGCAGGTGGGACTGTGCATACCAGTCCCGGGCTGGGAGCTTCAGTGAGAGGGAAAATGCGCCATGCAGCTCTTAGGACAAACTCAGTGTGGGGTGCCTCCCACGCACCCTTCTCTGGCCTTTCAGAAGCCGGAGAATGGAACCTGCTTGGGTTTGATCTGGGCTAAAATAGAAAAGACTCCCTCTGAGAACTGTGTATGTATCTGGTTATAATATTTTAATTCTCATAGTTACTGTACCAGCTGAGAATTAGTACTTCCTTTGCAATGCTTAGAGAACATGTGGTTTGTAAGTGTCCTTTTGTAAGTACCCTGAAGAACAGGCACCCAGACGCACAAGTGCCGCTCCCGATTTCCCGTGTGAGTGGTTTCCTGCGTGGCTCCCTCCCCCTCCCGTCCTGGAAGTAAATCCAGGAACACACTGCCTCTCTGCTTCTCTCTCATGAATGGCGTGAGGGTAGTCACAGTAGTGGCCAGTCTCAAAGACAGCACAAAATATTTCATTTTCTAGTTACTAAATCTGAAGTGAGATTCCTTCTTAGCAACAGGAGGTGCTAACTTTTAGTTTTACATAATGGCTATAATTTGCAATTGTAATGAGGTGAGGACTCTCCAGAAAACCCTGAAGGTTTCCTGGAAAAGGAACCAGGCCCTTGCAGGAGGGTTCAGGGTCTGGGGCTGCAGGAAGTGGGTGGGCCAGGGCACCTCCAGTCCATCTGAGGAAGGGGAAAGGGAGGGAAACTGAGGAAGGGCAGATGCTGGAGACTTGTGGAGATAACAAGGAGGTTCTCTGGTTCCCCTCTGTGAGACACAGAGGGGAGCTGTAGCATGGAGAGGCCTGAGAGGTGCTGGAGACTTGTGACCTGGCTGCATCTAAGCTGCCTCTGACAGGGAAGCGAAGATGGCTGTTGAGTCACTTATTTGCTGGGCTGAGCTGGTCTGACGGTGAATTTGAGCAGCATGGGGGTCTCCTGAAATTCTGCTCACAAAGATTCACGGATTCTAAGGTGAAAGACAAACTGAACACTGATTCGCCATCCTTCAGCAGGGGAGGCAGGAAACTAGGCTGAGACCTGAGAAGAAGAGGAGACCTGAGAAGATGAGACTCCCTGAGTCCTTCCTCTGGGCCTCCCCAAGTTACCTGGCTGACTCTGGGGGACTTGGAGTTGCTCTGGATCAAGCTTTTCTTAATTTCTAAGATAAAATATTAAATGAGGTAATTGAAAGGTTAATTCTCAGCCCTTTAACTCCATGCACTTTGAGTTAAAAATGTCAGCACGATCAAATGCAATTATTTTATTGCTCCTGGTTGTTAGTGCATTTGTTACTGCATGAGGCCGCTAGCCCTCAGTGAGTCCTTCATCTATCAGGACTCAGCTGGGCATCACCCCATCGTGTCTCATCTTGTGTCACCAGCAGCCCTTCGAGGGAGTAGTGAAGACATAAGATTTGACTTGGGAAGTCTTAGAGCTGAGACCAGATATGAGGTGTGGAGCAGGGCTTGACAGCTGGACCCACACCTGCCCACATGGAGCCGTCTGCCCACTGCCCGTGCCCAGGGCAGGAGCCTCCCGGGCCAGCTTCATCCAGCCAGCTGAGCCTGACGTGGGGCCTTTTCCATCTTCTTTGAAAACATTGCTCACGTCTTGAAGTTGTGCCCTAGCTTCCAGTGCTATACACGGGGCCCAGACGCAGTGCGCTGTCTAAGGTAGAGAGGCACATGGCTGCTTGTGCCCCGATACTTTTGGATGATTATCCTGGATTTGCACAATTACTCCTTGCCTAGAATTGCAGTGTTTTTAGACAAGCAGTTGTGAGAATTGGATTCTTTTTCTACTACATGTAATTCAAGACCTGGCCACAGTAGGCGCAGGCTGGGAACGCCACCCTCCCCTCGCTGCCCCTCCAGGTGCGTGGAAGTCTTTCTAGGACAGGAAGAGAGTGAGGTAGAGACACCTGCACCCACTGGAGCTGCCTGTGTGACCTTCCACCCATCTAACCTACAGGGTGGAGCTCAGCGGAGTCCTGGACAGGACTTGCTCCTGGCATCTACCGAAGTCATGGAATTTAAGGGAATACATCTCAGGCTCCTTCCACATAAATTTTTACGCATAATTATGATCTTTCCAGGTAGAATCCATCACTTTCCCTTCCATGGTCTCATAGCATATTTATTTCTTATTATAATTTAGAGCCAATTCTTTTCTTGCATTACCTTGATTTATGGACATGCCTTATTTCTCCTCTTAGACTGTAAACTTCTTAAGGCCAGGTATCATATTTATAGACTTGAACTGAAAATTTAAATCTTCATGAGGCCCAGCTAAAAATCTT